>LOJH01005191.1:15194-31102 GCA_001685095.1 Ellobius talpinus | reverse complement strand
ACCTCTGGAAGAGCAGCCAGTGCTCTTATCCTCTGAGCCATCTCTCCAGCCCCAGAAAAGTATTTTTATTATCTTTAATTATGTGTATGTGTGTGTGTTCAGGGTGGGGAATGTGCACATTAATGCTGTGCCCACAGATGCCAGAGACATTGGATCCTCTGGAGCTGGAGTTCCAGGCATTTGTGAGCCACCTGACATGGGTGCTGGGAGTTAAACTTGGGGCCTCTGCAAAAGCAGTAATGCTCTTAACAGCTGAGCCCTCTCTCTAGCCCAAGCAAGGTTTTCTTTTAACAACTGAAGGTCTCCCATAGCCGAGATTAGAACTGCGTGGCTCAGAGAGGGCCTTCAGCCATGATTATTTAGAGGTTCATCCACCAGGACAGGAGCAGGTCTACTTTCTAACTGCTCCCATGGCGACATCCCTATCCTGGTTTAGGAAATGGCTCTAGTCTGGGGAACTCACCAGAAGTGGAAGGCTCTCAGCCCACCAAGGCAGCAAGTGTCACCAAAAGGGACTTGACTGTGGAGCCATCTGAAAGAGGAGGTAGGAGGACATTTCAGAAATGTGGGACGGCTCTAGAAAAGGAACAACGGATGACAAAGTGACCTTGTGAACCCTGACTGGCTTCCCAGAGAAAAGTGGTCATCCAGGAGACAATGTGGGAAGGAAACCAGGGGACCCTTCTAGTTGGTGTCTCCCATGAGCCAGAGCAGCCCACCAGCCAGGCAGGGCAAGGGAGCTGGAGGAGGTAGTCTAGAGGCCCAGGCAGAGAAAATATCCCATTGCTGTCTGCGGTACCTAAAGCTTTTTTTGTTTTTTGGATCCCCCCCCCCACCGTAGCCTTTAACTCCTGACCTTGACATTGGGGAGAGGTGAGAATAGGACGAGTCCCACTGTCCTCTTCCAGGTTCCATCATGGAGAACGGGGTGAGTTCCTCCAGCACAGCTGACAAACCCCAGCAGCAGCCTCTGACCCCCAGCGTCCGGCTGGATGAAGGGGTCTCCGCCAGCACTGCTGTGGTTGGGGAGAGCCTGAAGCAGGAGTGTGACTCCTTGGGCCTTCCAATGGCCAGCAGCACCACCTCCAAGCCTTCTTCGACCTCACCCTCAAGTGCCCAGGCTCTTGCATGGTCAGGGCAGCCCTCCAGAGGCTGCCGGGGTCTGCACACAGCCTTGCCCCCAGTGGTGATCTTATCCAAAGCTGCATACGGCCTGCTGGGATCCCAGAAGGGCGGCAGGCTGCCACCCTCCTCGTCCCTGCTACCCCATGCCGATGTGGCCTGGGTGAGCTCCCTGCGGCCAGGCCTGCACAAGGACATGGGCAGCGAGGAGCAGTCCCTTTACTACCGCCAGTGGATCTCTGCCCGGCAGCACCACGCTGACTACAGCAACCAGCCAGACCCCGCCTCAGGCGCCCGGACCTTGCACCCGAGGCGCTTGCTGCTCACTGGGCCCCCCCAGGTAGGGAAGGAAACAGGGCAGGCTTTGTCTTGGCTGTAGGGGGACAACAACTTGGGGGTTGGCAAGGGTGGCAGAAGACCTCATTCCAACCTCAGCTAAAGAGCCAAAGTGTGAAAGAAATCTCTTTTCTTCTTCCTTTCCCTCTCTTACCCTCCTCTACCCTTCCTCAATTAAAAATATCTCCATCAGGTGGGAAAGACTGGCTCCTATTTACAGTTCCTTAGGATCCTTTTCCGCATGCTCATTCGGCTGCTGGAGGTGGACGTGTGTGATGAGGAGGAGATAAACACAGGTGAGGCTCCACACTAGGGCCAAGGCCTGAGACCCAAGGGCCAAGGCTGCTTCACCCTCCCAATGCCTAGGGTAGCTGAGCTACAGATGAGATTAAAGACAAGATACTCAGCAAATAATTCCAAGTGAATGTGGCTCTCAGCTTCTGGGGGCCTCTCTCCAGGGTGCAGCAAGCTGCTGGGCACAGCTGCTTCATCAGCTTTGGTAGGTGCCTAGATAGGTAAACCCTGTGGTTCTTCCAGCCTGCACTGTGCTCCTAGCCATCACAGCCTTTGATTTTACCCAGCATGCGGCTACAGACATGCTGCAGTGTCCCCCTGGGCTGTCACTAGCAGAAGAGCCTAGCTTTCTACTTTTCCCATCACTCTGGTGACGGCTAAGTTAAAAGTGCACTGGGAGGCAGAAGGCCTCCTGAATAGAACATGTCTGAGACCACAAGCAAAATGCCAACTGCAGTTCAAGGAATAAGTCAGCATAAAAATCAAATGTTATTTCTATTTAAAAGGTAATAGCTATACTTCTAATCTTGGACTTTTCCTCAAAGTAGTTTATGCTACTTAAAAAAAAAAAACCACCTTACATTTTCTCATGTGCAAGGGAGAGGCGCATGGGCTGAGGTCAGAGGGCAATTCCTGGGAGTCAGTTTTCTCTTTCCAGCACATGTTCCTGGGGACTCTGCTCGGGTCATCAGGCCTGGCCGCAAAGCACCTTTACCACTGAGCTAGTCATTGCTTGCATTCTGAACTTATATATTTATTAATAAGACACCATCTATTGCACACATATTATGTACCTGCTGCTGTCTTAGCACCCCATTCCTCATGTCTCTGAGATCTGCATGAGCCTGGCACATTAAGGGATGAGTTTGTGCCTAGAGACGTAAAGTACTAAGGTGTGGGGCAAGGATTCAAGCTCTGCAAATGCCCAAACGCTACAGCGGTGCCTGGGCAAAAACTCTGACCTCACTGCTCTTGAGGATCTGTGAGGGAGTGGGAGGGGATGAAGGTGTAACATACTGCATCCTAGAATTTCAGTCAGCTTCAGGCCTACTCACCAGGCTGGAATCCCAGTTAAGGCAGGAGTGGGAAGGCCATCAAGGCTTGCCTGGGACCTGGTCAACTTACTGAGAACCTCTATTAGTCAGGGTTCTCTAATGAGTCTGTATATATTAAAAGGTGATTTATTAGAGTGGTTCCAGGCTGTAGTCTGCCTAGTCCAGCAATGCTGTCTCCTGATAGAAAGGTCAAGAATCTGGGGCTGGAGAGATGGCTCAGTGGTTAAGAGCACTGCCTGCTCTTCTGAAGGTCCCAGCAACCACATGGTGGCTCACAACCATCAGTAATGAGATCTGGTGCCCTCTTCTGGGCCTGCAAGCATACATGCAGGCAGAATACTGTATATATAAACAAATAAATAAATCTTTTTAAAAAAAAGGTCAAAAATTTGACAGCTGTCCAATCCACTGGCTGGATCTCTCAGCTGGTTTTTGGTCTACATTGGAATCCAAAAGAAGTAGGAAGTAATGCCTCAGCAGCAGGATAAATAAGCTTGCTAGCAAGAGTGAGAGCAAGCAGGCAAAAAGCAAAAGATCCCTTCTTCCATGTCCTTTGATGTACACTGTCACCAGGAGGTGTGGCCCAGAGTTAAGGTGGATCTTCTGACCTCAAATGATCCAGTCAAGAAAATCCTTCACAGGTGTGCCCAGCTGCATGGTGTTTTTTTTTTTTATTTCAGATGCAGTCAAACTGACAACCAAGATTAGCAATCCTTGTCTCAGATTTTTATAGACAGTGCTAGGGCCATGGCTCAGTGGTAGAAAGAACAATAACAGAATCATCCCAGAGCTAAAGCTGAGAATTTTGATCATCCAAATAAGTATGTGTTTCGGAGCACCGGGAGACTCTGGTCTTGTGGGTTAGGCGTTTGTGAACTGAGCTAGTGTGAGTCTATGAACTACTCAGGGTGAGTAAGGGGAAATACCCTTCCCAGCAAGTCTGAAGGAATGGTTCTGGTTCCTTCTACTTTGGGATAAGAACTTGTTTCAGGGCTGAAGAGATGGCTCAGATGTTAAGAGCATTTACTGCTCTTCCAGAAGACTAGGGTTCAATTCCCAACATCCACATGGCAGCTCACAACTGTCTTAACTCCAGTTCCAGGGGATCTGGCCCCCCTCATACAGACATACATGCAGGCCCTTAACATAAATAAGTTAATTAAAAATAAAAACAAAAAAGGGAGAGCTCATTTCTTAAAAGTGCCTTTGTCACAATGTCCTAGGCTTTGTGCTTCAGAGAGGTGGGAAGGAGGGAGAAAGTGGGTCCACCTGTCCTGTGCCCTGCCCTGCCCTAGATCACAATGAAAACTGCGGAGTGAGCAAGTCAGAGCACGAGCCCTGGCCTGACATTGAGACCTTCAGCAAAATGCCTTTTGACGTCAGTGTGCATGACCCCAAGTACAGTCTGATGAGCCTGGTCTACACTGAGAAGCTGACTGGGCTCAAACAAGGTGGGTATATGCAGAGCCAGGCTATGAAGTTTTTGAGGGGACTCTAAAGCAAAATTCGGGTGGGGGAGGGAGTAATTCTGTTTTTCACTCTTACACATGAACACACATACATCTTGATTTTTAAACTTGCTTATCAGGGCTCAAATTATATAGCTCTTTGAGCCAGGCAGTGGTGGCATATGCCTTTAATCTCAGCACATGGGATGCAGAGACAGGCAGATCTCTGTGAGTTTGAGGCCAGTCTGGTCTACAGAATGAGTTCCTGGACAGGCTCCAAAGCTACAGAGAAACCCTGTCTCGAAAAAGAACACATATATATATACATATACATATATATATATAGTCCTTTGAGATGTCCGTACGAGAAATAAACATTTCTTTCTAAGCTTTATGTGCATGCCATGGAGATAACAGTTTCTCACCCCCTTATACACAGAAATAATAAAGGAATATAAAGTTGAGGAGCCCCGGAAACGAGAAACCATGTCTATGATGCTGACCAAATATGCGGCCTACAACACCTTCCACCACTGTGAGCAGTGCCACCAGTACATGGACTTCACGCCCACCTCCCAGGTGCAGCCCGGTTTGCCCTTGTGGGAACTCTGTTGCCACTATGAACCTTGTATGTATGGGGGGACAGGGAGGATGAAACCTGAGACTCCTGGCTTCAGGCCCTAGAAAAACAGAATATAAACTATTACTTAGCAGTTGTCTCTCCCTTTGATGTGCTTCTTAGTACAGGAGCTCACTGTTCCAGGCTGGCCTTGAATTCACAATCCTCCTGTATACTGAACAGAATTATAGGCGTGCCTACTGTGCCTGATTTTATTTTCTCATATTCTGGGCATTAGGATACATCTCGGGACCTTGAAAATGATTGTTAGACATTCTAGCATCCCCAGCCCCTTTGGCATCTTTTTGCCTAGTGCATCTTTACCCACAAAAAGAGGAAACAGCAGTGTTGATAGCAGCACCCCAAAGCTCCATGTCATTTCCCCATTTCTCTTCTTGAATTTTATGTCTTGGCACTGAGCACCTGGGACCCTGTTGCTTCTAGGCTGTGCTGAGCAAATTCCCCAAAGCAGTCACTGTTGTAGCCATTCTTGGAAGGATCCTAGTTTGTTGACAATTCTTTAAGTGGTGTGTGTGTGTGTGTGTGCACACGCATGCATGTATGAGCTGGTTCCCTCACTCCAGCATTGTGGGCCCTAGGGATCGGTGGCAAGCCCTGCTGAGCCATCCCACTGGTCCCTTTCACAATTCTTCACAGGATATAGAAGAAACAAGTGCCTTGGCCTATAAATTATGTGTTTAGAAATTTTCTACATAGAATCTCCTGACATAGTTTCTGTGTGACTACAGTACAAGTAATAGATCCTCTCATTTGTGATGCGGAACTAGAATTTGTGGGAAGAACCTTATTTTTTCTGAAATGTAATATTTAGTTTAAAACTATTAGGAAACCTAAGTGGATTTTAGGTGCTGGCGAAAATTTGTTATCTATTAAAGCAGTTATTGGCTTCATTGTACAGCCCATAAAGAGTTATACTTATACTTACTCATGGAGGCAGGCTCCTGGACATGTGACCTTCCCAGCAACCTTCACAGACAGCTTAGATATACTTGGCTTTTATGAGTCACGTGGTCTTTCCCTGATGTCAGAGTTCTGCACCAAATGTTGGAAATGTTTCACTCTCCACTATAACCCGAAAAGATGGAGCCACAGGCATGCTTTTAATTCTAGCCCTGCTTTCTAAGAGCTGAAACTTAACGTGTCCACTCTGATTCTCAGAGCAGAGTCCTCTGTACCTGGGGCCTTTGAGGGATGTGTATATAGCAGGGCTCCACACTTGGTTCCTGCAGCAGTGACAGCTAGGAAATGATAAAACCTTTTCCACATTGCCCTTCACAGCCAGAATGTCTGGGGCACTTACTCATCTCAGCTGCTTGTGTCAGAAATATCAAAGAATGGCCTGGAAGTCAGGAAACCATACACTGACCATCCCTGTCTTTGTTTGCAAATCTAGATCTCTGACTCCACCCTTCATGCATTCACATTTTCCTCTTCCATGCTGGGAGAAGAAGTCCAGCTCTATTTCATCATTCCAAAGTCCAAAGAGAGCCATTTTGTCTTCAGCAAACAGGGCAGACACCTGGAAAGTATGCGGCTGCCCCTGGTTTCGGACAAGGTGGGCTAGAGTTTTTGGGTGTGAGGGTTTTTGGGCCCTAGGTGGGGTCCTCCAAGATTCTCACATCTGAGGGTTTTACTTTCCCATTTTGCTCTCATTTGTTTTCCTTTCACAGAATCTAAATGCAGTCAAGAGCCCTATTTTCACTCCTTCCAGTGGTCGCCACGAGCACGGACTCCTAAACCTTTTCCATGCCATGGAGGGCATCAGCCATCTTCACCTCCTGGTGGTTAAAGAATACGAGATGCCACTGTACCGAAAGTACTGGCCCAACCACATCATGCTAGTGCTTCCCGGAATGTTCAATAATGCAGGCGTGGGTACGACGGGGAAGGCGATGGGAATTCATTCCCTTGGCTCCATCTTCCAAATGTTGCTCTGGGATTGACTTGTCCTCCTGACCATGGGTCTTTTAATTCTGAGTTCTTCCTTCTCCCACTTTGTAATCTTGTAGACCCTAACATTTTTGTTCAAGTTTGCAGAGTTTTTAACTTCTGAGGACCAGTAAGGACTAAGTTGCTGGAATACTGAACACCCTGGGACAGGACAGGGAGTCTTCGTAGAGTGGACTCCCAATGTTCCTGGGCTGGACATTCTAGGGCCAGAATGTATCCATGAGAAATGTTCCTAGGGAGGTGACGATGTATGTGATTTAGAGGGCTCCCTTCTGTGTCTCCTGCTAAGGGCACAAGGCAAGTTCTAGTCCTGACAAGGAACTGAAAGCATTTAGGTTATGGAAGTATTTTAATTAATTATTGTATGGTAAGGGTGAAACTTTAGCTTTTTATGTGGTATCCAGATGTTCCAACACTATTGTTAAAAAGACATATTCTCCCTCAAGAATGGCATTGGCACCCTTGTCATATATGAGAGGGTTTATTTCTTGGCTCTCTACAGGTCTGTCTTTATGTCACTAACACATGGCTTTAGGTTTTGAAACGAAGAAGTATAAAACCTGCACCTTTTAAAAACTTCATATTTGCATACTTATATGGACTATGATAATGTATGTAACATATAATCAAATCAGAGTGTACTTTCTCTGTCCTCTCATGTATTTGGAGTTTTGTATTCTTCCAGTCATTTTGATATGTATAGTGTTGTTTTAATGAAGTTCATCAACTATGCTATAGAAAACTAGAATTAACTCATCCTGGTTGGGGCTCTTTGCTAGACTCCTCCGCACTTCTTCTCTGCCCTTCCCGAGCTTTTTCGCTGAGCTCTTCTCAGTTTCTGAGTTCTTCTGTCTCTGGCTGGATTTATCTATGTAACAACCTTCAGTTTCATCCATGTTGCTACAAGTGTACAAGTGTCAGGCTACTTCTCTGTGTAGCCCAGGCTGTCCTGGAATAGCTGTAGACCAGGCTGGCCTTGAGCTCAGATATCCACCTACCCTCTGCCTATTGAGGGCTGGGATTAAAAGTGTGCACCACAACACCCAGCTTTTTTTTTTTTAACAAGCCAATTTTTTGTTCATTTCTTGCATCTGAAATACTTGATGACATCCTTAGCCTGAGATTCTTTGCCACAGTCCGTTAAAACAAACAAACAAACAAATAAACAAAAAACTACATGTAGCTAGGCGGTAGTAGCACATGCCTTTATTTATATTGTGCTTATCTATGGGAATCTAGGTTGGTCTCATTACTGAAGATGTTGTGAATAGACATGGGGCTGCAAGTGTCTCTTCAGTATAATGGTTTTATCTCTTTTGGATATACGCCCACCAGTGGACTTGCTGGCTCACATGTCACTTCCAGGTTCAGTTTGCTTTAGGTAGGACTGTGTACATTTCCTCTAATAGCTGTCCCACCAACTTACAAGAGATCCCTTCCCTCTACATTCTTGTCACCATCGGTTAGTTACTTCATCGATACATTTTAGAGACAGTCATTCTGATGTGAGATGCTATCACTGTAGTTTTGAGTTGCATTCCTTGATGGTTGGTGATATTGAGCATTTTATGTACTTCTAGGCTATTTGGAGTCTTCGTTTGTAGACATCTTGCTAGGTAGCCATGACCAGTTTTGAACCGGTGATTCTCTTGTCTAAACCTCTTAAGTGCTCGGAGTAAAGTTGTGCACCATCAATCCAAGTCATACTTGCTTTTTTTCTGTCTTTCTTTCTTCATTTTTTCTTTCTTTTTTATTTTTTGAGACAGGGTTTCTGTGTAGTCCTGGCTGTCCTGAAACTCAGTCTATAGACCAGGCTGGCACTGAACTCAGAGATCCACCTGCCTCTAACTCCAAGTACTGGGTGGGATTAAAGGCATGCACTACCACCTCCTGGCTACAGCCCACATTCTAGCTGCATTATTTGTTACTCAGCTCTTTGAGCTCCTTATGTACTCTAGATATTAATCCCCTGTTAATCTGCAAATATTTTGTCCCATTCTGCACATTCTCTCTTACCTAGATTGAGAGTGCCTCATCTTCGTTATTTCCTTTGCTTCAAAAGCTTCTTAGTTTGATATAATCCACCTTATCTATTTTCACCTATTTCATTGCCTACATCAGTAAGACTTCCAATTTGGTTGCAATTTGAGGTGCCTTCCAATTCCATTAAGGATAGATTTTTTTTCATTTCTATGAAAAAAAGTTAAGTGCATTAAATTACTGATCCTTTGAAATATGGTAATCTATAAAACATGTTTTATAACTATGAACATTGGGCATCTTTCCATTATTGGCATATCCTTTTATTTTCTTCAGTATTTTGTTTCTCACTGTACTATCTTTTGCCTCCTTGATTAAGAATATTCCTAAGTATTCTACCTTTTCATGCTATAACAGAACTAAATTCCTGAGACTGTTCCTTTTAAGTTGCTGAATTCTCTTATAGTTCTAACAGTTTCCTGTGTATTTTCTCCATGTATGCTATATTGTTGGGGAACATCGTTTTACTATTTCTGTTTGAGATCATTTTCCCTTTCTTGCCTATGTGCTCTGGCTAGACATCGTTTTCTTGTTCCTGACCATAGCTGAAAAACCTTTGCTCTTTCTTCACTGACTGCCATGTTGCTGTCCATTTGTCCTGTGTGGTCCATACTGTGCTGAGAATGCAAACACAGACTCTTGAGGGGAGATGTTCCTAAGTCCTAGTATTACCTTGAGCTAACCCTGTTTGGGGTTCTTCTGTACACTAACTAGCCCTTTTTGTTATAATTTACATTTTTATAATTTATTTCATTTTAGGGTGGCCCACTTATAAAATTTAGCTAGCTGGGTGGTAGCGCACACCTTCAATCCCAGCACTTGGGGAGGCGGGCAGATCTCTGTGAGTTTGAGGCCAGCATAGTCTACAGAGCAAGCTCCAGGATAGGCTCCAAAGCTACACAGAAAAACCATCTTGAAAAATGAATAGTAATAATAATAAAATAAAGTTTAATTCCTCTTACTTACCACTAACATTCCATAGAGTGTATGTCACATGCTAACCACCATGCTGACCACATATAACTTCACCATCACCTCTTTTAGAGGGGAGGAAGCCAAAGCTCAATAGAATTAACTCATTCAGTCACAAGGCTACCTCAGGCAGCCTGTCTGGCCTATTTTCTTGCTCTGTACCACATATCTACTGTTCTATCTTTTGCACAATTCAGATCTAGGATGGGTGCCTGTTTCCAGAATCACCATAGGTTCTGTTAAACTCTTCATTCATCAAGGCTCTGTCTTCCTCTCTGATGGAGGTGCAAGTGACTGTCTCTAAGAGCAAGGCCCTAGTTACTAATATCATTTGCTGTATGCCGTGTCCTTTGTCATATCAGGGAAATAGAATTCTTGAAGTATATTCCTCAGATTTGTTTCTGGCCATTCACTAGACTTAACTCAAGTGAATCTCTAGTAATGGGCTCCAGGAATCTGTATTTTAAAATACATTTCCAGTGACTCTTTTGGAGATTTTTAACACATTATATAAAGCATCAGATTCCCCCTGGTGCTGCCTGACATGGGTGCTAGGAACCAAACTAGGGTCCTCTCAGTTTCTCTCTAGCATACCCCATCCCTGGATGCCAGTGGAGGTCATGTGACTGGTCTGGGTGAAGGATGTCAAGCTGTGGTTGTCTGCTTTTCAGGTGCTGCTAGGTTCCTCATCAAGGAGCTGTCATACCACAATCTAGAACTGGAAAGGAATCGCCTGGAGGAGCTGGGAGTCAAACGGCAGTGTGTCTGGCCTTTCATCGTTGTGATGGATGACTCCTGTGTCCTGTGGAATATTCACAGCGTTGAGGAGCCAAGGTAGTGACACTTCCAGGAACTTGTGTGTGTGTGTGGTGGGGGGTGACACAAAGACCCAGACAAAGTATTTTCAGCTGTAGTTATATTTGGGAGTAAAGAAGAGACAGTTCAGGGGCTGGAGAGATGGCTCAGAAGTTAAGAGCATTGCCTGCTCTTCCAAAGGNCATGTAGACAGAATATTGTATACATAATAAATAAATAAAAATTAAAAAAAAAGAGACAGTTCTCCTGAGCATGGTGGATTATAAGAGCACTCAGTAGGTCACTGGTGGTTATTTAGGGATGTTTCTTCTAAAGACAGCGTGACATTAAGTTCCTGGGCCATTTCCACATCTTGGTATTCGTTAGCTGCAAAAATCTGTTCTGGTCAAGGTATAGCGTTACACACTTAGGAGGCAAAGGCAGGATAACCTCTTTGAGTCTGACACCAGCCTGGTCTACATAGCAAGTTCTAGGCCAGCTACATAGTAAGACTATGTGAAAAAACAAACCCATTCCGATGCTGTGATTCATTTCTATCGACAGCCTAACTACTGAAGTGGAGAGGAAGTCATGTGGCCTCTATGTCTCGAGTTCACCACTGTAATACAGCCAGCTGAAATCCCATGCTTCTCCTGGAGTCCTATTAGTCTTTCACAGTGCTAGGGGAATGCCGACTATTAAAACGATTGTGAAATTGCCCCAAACTCAACAGTGCCCCCAATGAAATGCTGATTTCCTATCATTTCTTCTGTGGATTTGAAATCAATGAAGTGCTCGTATAGTTATTACATGTAATGATCAGAACTGGCCATTTCTGTACTCCTAACCTCTGTCATGTCTTTGGTAAGCTGAATTCCTTTCTTCTTCTTTTTCCCTTGTTAACATACACTACCAAAGGCCATCTTTTCTGAGTCATGACAGGCAGTGTGACTGGAGTTGACTTTCTTAATATAAATAATCTTGCTACGTCCTTTACAGCATTCCTAATATATAGTAGCATTGGTTCTTCAGTATTGACATTTTCTATAAACTAACTTTACATTTTACAGCCAGCCCACAGAAGCAGGAATTTCCAGCAAGAATGTGTCCTTGAAGAGCGTCTTGCAGCATATTGAAGCCACACCAAAAATTGTCCACTACGCAATCCTGGGAATACAGAAATGGAATAGCAAGCTGACGTCTCAGAGCCTAAAGGCTCCATTCTCAAGATGTCATGTGCATGATTTCATTCTCCTCAATATAGACCTGACTCAAAATGTACAGTATGACTTCAACAGGTAGGTCAGTCCTCATGGAGCAGGTCATCGTGGCATCTGTCAAAGGATGTTGTCCACTTCAGCCTCTGCCTTGTTTTTATTCTGCCTTGAATCGCCAAGCCCCTTTCAGCTAACTCCCCTGGCCCAGAACTCATTATGTGACACAGGCTGGCCTCACACTTGTGACCCTCCTGAGTGCTGGGATCACAGGCCTGTGTCACCTAGCATGACCTAGACTTGATACTGGAATGTTAGCCACCTGATTATTCAATAAACTGTTAAATCAATACTGATCCATGTGTGGACCTATGAATGTCCAATATTAACCCCATGTTCATTCTCAGAACTAAGAAGGAAACCACTCTCTCCAGTGTTGTAAGACCCACAGAAGGCAGCAGTCAGGCCTCTTGAATTGTTCATACCCACATTCCTAAGAAATCTGAAATGGTCAAGGAACGGTATCAGAAACCATAAAGTCTTTTTTTGGGGGGGTTCAAGACAGAGTTTCTCTGTAGCTTTGGAGCCTGTCCTGGAAGTAACTCTTGTTGACCAGGTTGGCCTTGAACTCACAGAGTTCTGCCTCTGCCTCCCAAGTGCCATCACTGCCCAGCAGAAACCATGAAGTCTTAATATCCACCCCCAACTTGTAGCTATTAGAATACCCACTGCTTCCGTGCTTCATCCTGTATGTGACCAGAACTGCAAACCACAAGACCTCTGGCTCTCCTGACCACAGGATGTATAGCCCTGTGTCTGACAGGAACAACCTAAACCCTGTGCCTAATAGAAGCAAGCCCTCCTTCCTTTAAAGCTTATAATGCCAGATGAGTAGAGTGTGGGCCAGCTCTTCGGGGACAAGGTGATGTTTCAGGCCACCCCCCCCAATGTCTGTCATGCATTTTTCTGTATAGTTATCATAGTTGAGATGTGGTTCTGATTTAGGTATTTCTGTGAAGATGTTGACTTTAACCTGAGAACAAACAGCAGTGGCCTGCTCATCTGCCGCTTTAATAACTTCAGTCTCATGAAGAAGCATGTTCAGGTTGGAGGGCAAAGGGACTTTATCATTAAACCCAAGATCATGGTAAGTTCTATGCAGCTTGATTCTACTGTTGAAAACAAGCACAAATGCTCTCTTATAAATGGCTCTGTCATTAAAGTACTGGCACATAAGTATTTTTTGCTGCATTAGAAAGGAAAGTAACCGGAGTCCTCAGCATCAGCTGTGCAGGGAAGTCCCAGAGTTAAGCCTTAAAGATTCCAAAGCTCTATTGTTTGTTTGTTTTCCACCTGCCTCTGCTTCCCGAGTGCTGGGCTTAAAGTGTGGGCCCGGCTGCAAAGCTTTTTCAAGACAACCTTTATGTAACCCAGGAGAAAAATACAAATACCCATCTGGTCCTGTGAGTGTGTGTGCGCGTGTGTGTATATTTAAGAAAATATTACAGCTCAAAGCTTATAAAGAGAATTCTTTACTCCATTCCCAGGGGGGCTTGCTGCTAGCTGATCGCTACAGCTGAGGAACTCCTGCCTTTTGTTGTTGAGTAGGACAGGAGTCAGCCCAGACACACGGAGCAGTACTCTAAAGACTTCTCTTTGCGTCCAACATATTTATTAAATACAGTAACATTCCAAAAATTCCTGCTTTAACTTAAATAACATTGGACTATTCTTCAAGTGGGAGAAGGGGGAATGCAGAACAAAATGAGACATAGAACACATCAGGCCACCGCTATTAATACAGCAATTCCTCTTTAGTTGCTAGTTTTTGTAAGTTAATTTTTTATTTGTATGTATGAGCTTATTGCCTGCCTACATGTATGTATGTGCACTGTGTGTGTATCTGGTGCCTGTGGAGGCCAGAAGAGGGTGTTGGATCCCCTGGATCTAGAGTTACAGTGGTTTTGAGCCTCCATATGGTTGCTGGGAACCAAACCTTGGTCCTCTGCAAGAACAGCTTAACCACTGAGCTCTCTCTCCAGCCCCTAACAGTCCTTTATCTGGAATTTACCATCATTAACCATGGTCTGACAATACTATGCCTTGGCTCTCAAGTGACCATACTTAGGTATTATGTGCCTAATTTAGAAATATAATGTATTTATGTATGTGCAAACATTCATGTAGTGTTCAATGCTAAGTGTAATTTCAGGTATCCTTTGGGGGTGCTGTATATGGAAGTTATTAGGATGCAATCCATTGTAATCTTGGACATTTCATTCACTGACAGGCACATTTCCCATGACCATCTGATTTCAGGTTTCAGAGAGCTTAGCTCCCATCTTGCCCCTTCAGTACGTCTGTGCTCCCGACAGTGAACACACGCTACTGGCAGCCCCTGCACAGTTCCTTCTGGAGAAGTTCCTTCAACATGCCTCATATAAACTCTTCCCCAAAGCCATCCATAACTTCAAGAGTCCTGTACTGGCCATTGACTGCTACCTTAACATTGGACAGGAGGTAAAGGCGGGACTGGCTAGTCCTGGGTGCCACATCCATTTCTTCCCCATTTTAGTTCCATTGAAAACATAGATGGTTCTAAAAGAGCCAACAACAATATGATTCAAAGGGTCCCACAAGAACAGAATTAGCCAGTGGCTCATCATTTCCTCAGATGTCAGCTGCTCTGAAGAGCCTGTCCTGGTGGTGTGGACAGAAGCAGCCACTTGCTCATTTAAACATTGACAAGACTGTGCTGTCATTATGTGGATTTTCTCGAGATTCTCTTCTTGAAAGGCACATAGTATCTTTTCTGATTAATAAGTACAAGCTCAGCACCTTTACAGCTGCCATCTCTCCTCTTCCCACTCTCAAGCCCCTCACAGTTTCCGTCTAGTTAGTTGCCATTTGCATCTCCCTGTGTCTGCCACTAAGCTTTTCCTTCACATTATCTTGAGTCCATTTCATTAACTTCAATAATGTAATATATCCTTATAATGAATTTTTTAAAACAAAAAACAGCCTAGTTGGCAGGATGGTATGTCTCAGTGGGTAAAGGCACCTGCTGCCAATCCTGACAACTCAATCCCTGAACCCAGATGGTGCAGAGAAACCGACTCCATACACAAACTCCTTCAAGTCCTAGTGCATTCAATTTTGGAAACTAAATTTAACTTTCTGTTAATAATCCTTGCTGTGGGTTACACAATTAATTTTATAAATAGAAACTTTAAAATCAGACGGTAGCTGAGCATGGAGGCACATGTTTGTAAACCCAGCATTCCAGAAGCTAGCCTGGGATACAGAGTGAGATTCTGCCTTAAAACACAAAGACCCAACCATGTGTCAGTACAATCTCAATACCAATAGCACCTAATATTTGCTTAATACTGAATAGACTATATTAACAATTCAAAAATACTTCTATCCAACAGGTTTTATTACCTATGTAGATGAGGAACTGTACAATGCCATATGACCTCTAACTGAAGGAACCAGTGTTTGAATTCAAGTGTAGCTACCCCATTGTTCTCTCTTCTTTCTGCTTTCCTGTAATGTTTGTGGTTATTGCCTATCATGGAAGCCACATGGACCTAGAAATTAACTCATGCTGTTTTAAGCTTATTTCAGAATGAAATATATTTACTCTTTCCTATGCATGTTTTTATAACGGAATGTGGTAGTGTTTTGTTTTACGATTTATGTACATGGGCATATGGGCATTTTATCTCCATGTGCCTATGGAGGCCAGGAGAGGCTGTAGGATCCCTTGAGACTGAAGTCACAGATGACTGTGTGCTGCCATGTGGATGCTAGGGGTCAAACCAGGGGCCTCTGGAAGAGCAGCCAGGGCTCTTAACTCTCTGGCCCCAGAATGTAGGGCTTTTTAAAAATTTACACACACACACAAATATTTCTGTCAGAAGAATGATTGATCTAATATAACATATATATAATATATAATGAGAGATTTAAAAATATTGAAACTTAGCTGGGCAGTGGTGGCGCACGCCTTTAATCCCAGCACTTGGGAGGCAGAGGC
>LOJH01005190.1:8618-34641 GCA_001685095.1 Ellobius talpinus | reverse complement strand
ATGTTTTATTACCACTGGTTAATAAAGAAGCTGATTTGGCCAATAGCCAAGCAGGATAGAGCCAGGTGGGAAATCCAAACAGAGATACTGGGAAAAAGATGGCAGAGTCTGGGAGATACCAGCTGCTGCTGGAGAAGCAAGATGTGAGGTAACAGGCCATGAACCTCATGGTAAAATATAGACTAATAAAAATGGGCTAATTTGAGTTGTAAGAACTAGTTAATAATAAGCTTGAGCTAATAGGCCAAACAGTTTATAATTAATATTAAGCCTCAGAATGGTTATTTGGGAATGGGCGGGTGGGAGAGAAACCTCCAGTTACACCTGGCTGACCTGGAATTCACTGTGTAGACCAGGCTGGCCTCAAACCTGTTTCTGCTTCCTGAGTGCTGGGATTAAAGACTTGTACCCA
This sequence comes from Ellobius talpinus, assembly GCA_001685095.1. Classification (NCBI taxonomy): domain Eukaryota; kingdom Metazoa; phylum Chordata; class Mammalia; order Rodentia; family Cricetidae; genus Ellobius; species Ellobius talpinus. The sequence goes on along the minus strand of LOJH01005190.1, from coordinate 34,229 downwards.
CACACGGAACATTAAATTTTAGTTATTATTTTGGGCTGCAGAGATGCCTCAGTAGTTAAGAGCACTTGTTGCTCTTGTAGAGGACCCAGATTCAACTCCCAGCACCCCATGTGATGGCTCACAACTATCTGAAACTACAGTACTAGAGAATCTGATCCCTTCTGATCTCTTTCGGCACCAGAGACACATGGTATACATACATACATGCAGGCAAACACTGATACACATAAAAAGGTAGATCTTAAACTTTTTTAAAATTTAAGTCATTACTTTGTTTTATGTGTATAGGTGTTTATGCTAAATATACATCTATGTACCATAACATGAAGTGCCCTCAGAGGCCAGAAGAGGGCATAGAATCTCCTGGACCTGGAGTTAGAGACAACTGTAAGCCACCATGTGAGTGCTGGGAGTTGAACCTGGATCTCCTGGAAGGGCAGCAAGTACTCTTAGAATTTTTGAGTGTTTCTGATGCTTAAAAAGTTTCAGGCCAGTTCACAACCCCCAGAGAACCTAGGTAACAAACAGGACTCTAAGAGAGACATACATGGATTTACATAAGGAGAAAACAACAAGATTTCCAAGTAAATTGAGAGTGTGGGGGGTCACGGCAGAGGGTAGAATGGGAGGGGAGCTGAGAAAAATGGTAGAACTCAATAAAAACAAAGTTTCAGGCCAGGTGGTGACTGCACATGCCTTTAATCCCAGCACTCGGGAGGCAGAGGAAGGATGATTTCTATGAGTTCAAGGCCAGCCTGGTCTACAAGGGCTAGTTCCAGGGTGATGCATCCCTTTATTCCCAGTGTAGGTAGAGACAGGCAAATCTCTGTAAAGTTGAGGCCAGCCTAGTCTACATAGCACGTTCCAGGACTGCCAGGGATATGCAGAATGCAGAGAGACACTATCTCAAATAAATAAAGTTTCAGATTTTCCAATTAGAGATACTTCCCTAATAAAATGTATTTAGATTTTTCAAGTTCAGAAAAAGTCTGAAACCTCAGTTGAGTCTTGAGTACTTCCAAAGAAAATAACATAAAAAAAATCAAGACCAAGCTAGGCATAGCAGCATATGCCTGTAGTTCCATCATTTGAAGCTGAGGTGGAAGGATCATTTGAGTCCAAAAGTTCAAGACCAGCCTGGACAACATAGGCCAGATTATAAAACATATAATAATAATAAAAATCCAAGATCAATAGACTCTACATTCCTACTGTCTGATGGCTTTCGTGGCCGATCACCTTTTGTTTATTTTGAACCAGGATCCCATTATATAGATGGCTTGATCTTAAACTTGCAATCCTCTTGCCTTTGCTCCCTCGCTCTGTAGGCCAGGCTAACCTCAAACTCAAAAGATCCTCCTGCCTCTGCTTCCAAGTGCTGGGATTAAAGGTGTGCAAACACTTAATCATCTCTTAAGGTTAAACCCTTTTATTGTCATAGTGACATTTTATGAAAACTTTTATTACAATTTATTTTTATTTAAACTTTCTTTTTTAGATTACTTTATGAATATGAGCATTTTTGTATGCATGTACCCAGGGAAGTCAAAGTCATTGGCTCTCCTGGAACTGGAGTTATAGATGGCTGTGAGCCACTGTGTAGATGTTGGGAGCATCTGTAGTGGCCATATCAGTTTGGCCTTTCTCAGACTTTCCCAGCTCTGAGATATTCTTACCAGATTATCTGTTATCTGTAGCTTTCAGTGTTACCTCATCTCTTTACAGAGAAAAAAATGGTCTTCAGGATCTTAGGTATTTCTGTCTGTGTTGGTTCAGCCTGTGTGTTCTCTGGCAGATGTCTGCAGAAAGCCCCATGTGGCAGCAGTCCTGGTGCCTCGTAGGGGTGTAGGTCCCTTCAGTCTGTGTCAGGAGACCACAGGAAATGAGCATTACCTTTGTGCCTGCATACAGTGGCACAACATTTGCCCAACAGGAAATTGTGGGATTGGTGAGCTAGGGAGGATACACACCATCAGGAATGGCTCCTTTATGTGCATTTAATTGTTACAGTTTCTTCAGGGCATCTCAGAGGTGGTTGCATCAGTTATGGGTTTTCTAAAGTTTCTGCTTCTTAGCACCTCTTGGCAACAGAGGGGCAGCTACAGGAACCGGGTAACCAAGACGTGACTAACTCCTTAGGCCACTTCTATCAATTCTCAGATGAGTGCTTTCAGGGAATTTTCCATAGCAACTAGAAGCTGAAAAACCTGCCCGCCCAGCTTAGCAGTATCACATCTGGGAGGCGTAAGGACAGTATATGTATCCATATATACAACATACACGGAAATAGCACAGATGCACACATGCATACAGAATTCAGAGCTGAAGCTCACAGCCTGTTAAAATGTATCCACAATCTGGCCATTTCTCCATGCTTTCACCCAGGCAGAGCCCACATCACTTCCTACCCTGGGCATCTGGAGAGCTTATCCAGTCCCATCAGATTTTGCTTCATGGCTGTTCAGAACCTCCTGATAGCTCCAGTCTCTGCATAAAGGTCAAAGGCCTGTATGCAGGGTGAGGTGCCCTTGGCCCATGCTGTTGTTCCCCTCAGTGCACCCCAGGCTCTGAACTTATTGGCTGCTCTCTGTACCTGGATCTCTCTCTCAGTGAAGTCCAGGCCTTGATTCCTTTCTTCCCTTGGATCCTTGCTCAGAGCTCAACTCTCAAAGGTGCCTTCTGATATGATACAGAAAGTTCCTCTTTTCTGATGCAGTCCCATCTGGTTTTGTCTCATGGCTGATTTTCAACTATCCTGCAGCAGCCTGACCTTGTTCACTATTGGGCGGCCTTGCTCAGTCATTGTTTGCTGAGTGACCAATGAGTAGGAGGCTGCCGAGAAAAGGGACCTGCTGATGGAGAATTGTCTTCCAGCCTCTCTGCCTCCATAGCAGATGTCAGTCCACTTTAAACAACCTGTTTTCCTCTGTACTTTTGCTCTGCCATGTTTTCTCCTCTTCCTCTTCTTATTTTTCAGACAGGGTCTTACTGTGTAGCTGTGGCTGACCTGGGCCTCACTATATAGACCAGACTAGCTTCAAACTCATAGAGGTCTGCTTGCCTCTGCCCCCTGAGTACTGGGAATTGCCACTATGCCCGATGCTCTGCTCTTCTTCAAGGAACAACCAGATCATCTCTTTTGTGCTGAGTCTTAGGATCCCATCTGGGGATATGTTGCATCGAACCATTTGACATTGGTTTTGTAGGTTATCACACACGAATATCAGCAATTTCATATGGCTTAATAATTTTTAGTGTACCACAGTCTGGACCTAAGGCTCAGATACCAACAGCCATTTTTTCCCTGACAGTCATTTTCTAGACATTACTAGGATCCCTAGGGCCCTGATGGTAAGTCTGATGGTGTGCTTGAGGGCCTTACTTAATCTAGATGATTTTATAATGCATAAGTGGCGGTATTCATTTTATTAGTGAGAAAACTGAGGTTCAAAGTGAAATACACTTGCCTAGGACCTGAACAAGGTGAGATTAGCAGAACTGTTGACAGAATCCAGATCCCCAGAAGACATCCCGTCTTCTCCTTACCCAGATCTCTCTCTGGTTTTTTTCGAGACAGGGTTTCTCTGTATAACAGCTCTGGATGTTCTGGAACTTGCTCTGTAGACCAAACTGGCCTCAAACTCACATATCTGCCTGCCTCTGCCTCCCAAATGCTGGGATTAAAGGCCTGCACCGCCATCTCACTGTGGTACAGTCGATGAGCTCTGAATTGTACAATTCATGCAATCTGGTCTACAAAGCAAGTTTCAGGACAGCCAGGGCTACAAAGAGAAACTCTGTCTCAAACAAAACAAAACAATAAAACAAAAAGAAAGAGAAAAATGGTAGTAGGACATCTCCTAATTGAACGTTGGCATGGGCAGAGGACTCTCCTTCTGGGATGGAGAAGTGGTGTGGAACAACCTCCCTTTTGCTCTCTTGACAGAGCAGATGAAGCCCGAGGAGCCTCATGGTAGTCAGATGCCTGTGATGCCCATCTAAGCCTGATCTGGGAAGACCTGCTACTGTCTCCTGCACATGATGTCAGGTGGGACAAGGCCTGCACTCATAGGAGCGGTGCTGGAGCCGACTTCCAGCTTCATAATTAGCCTTCTACTGAGGCAGAGGAAGATGAGCAGTTGAAGGCCTGCCACAGCACGTAGCAGATTTAAGGGCAGCCTATGAGACCTTTTTTCAAAAACAACCCAAACAACTGAAAAATAATCTAGATGAGAAAGGTGGACAGGGGGAAGAGAAGGCTTTGGGCTCTTGGGTCAGTGACTGAAACTGCTCTGCTCTGTGTTCCTCTGGCCTGTGAATTTTCCCACTGTCTGAGTTTAGTAGGGCGGTGGTAGCACACACCTTTAATCTCAGCACTCAGGAGGCAGAGGCAGATGGATCTCTGAGTTTGAGGCCAGCCTGGTCTACAAAGCGAGTTCCCTGTCTGGGCTGTTCACAGAGAAACCCTGTCTCAAAACCAAGGGGGAAGGAGTCTGAGTTTATATATGTTGGACACACGGCTGCTTTTCCACAGTGCTCATCTTTAAGTTTCTCCACCAGCCTCATCAGCCCACTCCATACAACCAGTAATTTCTATGTGATTTCTATTATTGACTGACTGATTGAGACAGGATCTAATGATGTACTCCTGGTTAGCCTGGAATGAGAACTCACTATGTAGATTAACTAGGCTGGCCCCAAACTCAGATTCATTGCCTCTGCTGGGATTAAAGGTGTGTGCCACCACACCATGCCTGGTGTTTCTGCTTTTTCTTAACTGTTCTCTCTGGTTTTTTGTAGGAAACCACATGCCTTCTGCCAGTGGCCCTTTCTCTGCCCTGACTCCAAGCATATGGCCCCAGGAGATCCTGGCAAAGTACGCACAGGTATAGCAATTAACATAGCCAGGCACCAGCCTGCCAAGCTCCCTCCCATGTTCTTCATGAAGAGATTTACTTTTGCAAGTATTCTGGGAATAGATGACCCACTCCACATTCACACAGGATCACAGGCTCACTACTAGAGGTGACATTTTAGTTTCTTGGGCCTGTAGGACCCAGTCATTAGCTAGGAGAAAGATTATTATGGAGACACAGGAGAATTCAGTAATGTGGTGACCCTTTGTACCAGATGAAGAGAGAAGGCACCATAGAAGGTGGAACCCATCATCAGGGTGGGTTTTAGCAGTCAGCCTTATGGGTGGCATCTTTTGGAACCACTTCACACTTCTTCCTAAATCCTGATTCTAGAAGGAAGAGTCTGCAGAGCAACCAGAGTTCTGCTATGATGAGTTTGGTTTCCGCGTGGACAAGGAAGGTGAGATGCTGCCCCTTCTGTGTGATCTTGCTGACATCCTCAGGAGGAGTCTGGCCCTGTGTTTTCCATTCTACTGCATGTGACCTCTGAGGTTTGGGGCTATCATTTAAGGAGTTAAGGACAGAGTATCTAAGGGTGATGTAAGTTTATGGGAACTTTTGATTTTTTTAAGATAAATTTTATTGATTTTTACATAATATAGCAGTTATGTATATTGTAGAAAAATTGGACCGTGCAGAAAGGGAAGAAAATTAAAGCAAAATGAAGGCTGGGCCTGGTAATACACACCTTTAATCCCAGCACTCAGGAGGCAGAGGCAGGCGGATCTCTCTGAGTTTGAGGCTAGCCTGGTTTACAAAATGAGTTTTGGTACAGCCAGTGCTACAGAGAAACCCTGTGTGTTGTGGCGGGGTTTGATCTTTTGAGACAGGGTTTCTCTATGTGGCTCTGGCTGTCCTGGAATTCACTTTGTAGACCAGACTGGCCTTGAACTCACAAAGATTAGCCTGCCTCTGCCTCCTGAGTGCTGGAATTAAAGGTGTGTGCCACTGCTACCTGGCAGGAGGGGTAGGATTTTTTAAAAAGCCCATAGTCCCACAATTTGAGGAAGCTGCTGCTGTGTGAGGTGTTCTTTTCCTGATACTGAGAAATGTCACACATTACACCAGGAGTATTTCCTGTGTTACTTAAGGCTTTTAAACATACTTTACACATTTTTAATGGCTGCATAATATCATATTACAACATTGATTGTGAAATTTTTGTAGCCTTTTTTCTTTTCTAAGACAGGGTCTCTCTACAGATCTCTGGCTGTCTTGGAACTCACTATGTAGACAAGGCTGGCCTCGAACTCATAGAGCTCCACTTGCCTCTTTTCTGGGTGCTGGCATTAAAGGTGTGTGCCATCATGCCTGACAGTTATTTTTCTATAAGAGGGCATCTGACTAGATGCTCCGGCTTGTTGGGAAGGCCATCTGCCAGACCCATGATGGTCTGCCACCAGGAACAGCATGGTCACTCACATTTCTAACTCAGGCAGTGATTTTCCTTGGTATTCTAATTTGCAAGAAGATGGAAGCTCAGGTTGAGAGGGTCACAGAGAACTTTCTAGAATGATGGAAATCATTTGTGTTTTGATAGATCACCAGATGTAGAGTCCAGATTTTTTGATTTTTGTTTTTCTGTTTTTGTTTGTTTGCTTGCTTTTGTTTTGTTTTGTTTTTGAGACAGTGTTTCTCTGTAGCTTTGGAGCCTGTTCTGGAACTAGCTCTTGTAGACCAGGCTGGCCTCGAACTCATAGAGATCTGCCTGCCTCTGCCTCCTGGTGCTGGAATTAAAGGCGTGCACCACCACTGCCCTGCTGTGGTTGAGGTTTTTTAAGAACTAATGTAAGAGCTTGATTTAGGGTGAGTGCCAAGGAGATTCTGCAGGCAGGACTCAACACACAGACTGTTTGTTGGCCACAGACTTCGTCCTCTTGTGTGCAAGGGGTTCATGAAGCTGTGGTGCCTGAGCTTTCTTCCCATTTATGTTCCCAAAGATGGCCTTGGCCGCGCGGAGTTCCCATTCTGGTGAGGAGACAGGCCGTAATTAAACCGAAATAGATGTTGCTGGGGGCAAGAAGACCTATGAAGAGCATTTCATGGCTAGCAAAGAGGGAGGTGAAATATTTACATATAAGGCAGTTAAGTAGGGCTTTCAGAACGGAAGACTTTGAATAGAGACTAGAAGGGGAGGGTAGGGAGGGAGGGGGAGTGTAACTGGGGATGGGCAGTGACAGGTGCACAGGTCCCAAGGAGTGAATGGGTTTGGTGGAGAAGAATGGAGTGGAGGAGTAAGAAGAAAAGGGGTAAGAGGTGAGGACAGAGCTGCAGGTGATGGAGCCCAAAAGCCTTTAATCTTGAGCCTGAGCAGTGACGTGATCTGACATGTCCTAGAAAGTCTGTGTGACTGCTCTGGAGGCCAGTGAGATGGGCCAGTAGTCAGGGGTTTGGTAAGACACAAGGAAATTCAGAGCTGGTGAGATGGCTTAGTGGGTGGAGGTGATTGCCACCAAGCCTGATGAGCTGGTTTTGATCCTTGGGACCCATGCGGTAGAAGGTGAGAACTGACTCCCAGAAGTTGTCCCAGACCTCTACACCTGCACTGTCACATACGTGTGCTCACACATATACATGTACAAAGCCCATTGTATTTGCAATGGACTGAATTTGGTGTTCAGGGTACAAGGAGCCTCCCAAGCCTCTGGAGGATGGAGACCTGGCTTCTGGGTCTGGGGCTGCTTTGAGGAGGTCTGCTTGGGCCTCCTTACCAATAAGAAGGCTGTGTGGCTAGAGCTCTTGGGAGGCTGTGGGCAGCAGAGCCACCTGGCCTGGGAACAGCAGTAAACCCTATCCAGACAGACCAGACTAATGTGGGGAGTGGGGAGTAAGGAACACGTTTCCCTTCCCCCTCTATTCTCTCTTGGTGGAAGGTTCTGAGCCTGGATGCAGCCAGATGGCAGGTGCACCCCTGGTGGAGGATCCCCCACACAGGCTACGGTGGCAGGCCCACCTGGAGTTTACCCACAACCATGATGTGGAGGATCTCACGTGGGACAAGATCGCAGTCTCCCTCCCCCGCTCTGAGAAACTCCGCTCCCTAGTGCTGGCTGGCATCCCACATGGCATGAGGCCACAGGTGAGATGGCCACAAAGACAAGGACCCCACAGAGAGTTCAGAGTGCTCTGGCCTGTCACAAAAGAAACTGCTATGTGGCTTCTCCCTCCAGTTATGGATGCGACTATCTGGGGCACTACAGAAGAAGAAGAACTCTGAGTTGTCCTTCCGTGAGATTGTAAAGAACAGCTCCAATGATGAGACCATTGCTGCCAAACAGGTAACACGGAACAGCCAGCTAAGCTGGTCAGGAGGAGCTGCTTGGCAGAGCCCATGTGCCCTGGCAGGAGGGAGGCGTCACCTCTGGGACTGCTCCTTGTTGGTCTCTTTAGTAGGGTGGGCAGCCCTTTTACTCATGAATGGGGCCTGGAGTAAACTTGCTCCTTTCCAGGCCCTTCAGTGCTGTAGGAAAAGTTATTGAAGGTGTGAGGAAGGACATGGAAGAGATGTCCTTCCACGTTAGGAAGAGCGGGAAATTTTAAATACAGATCTGGGTCAGGCAGGAGGCTCCCAGGTGGCTGGTGTGGGCTCAGGTCTTAGCCTTGGCCTGGACCTTAAGGAATCCCCATTGATGGGACAGAAGCTCACCCACCTACAGCTTCTCTCCCTTACTGGGTGGGTAGCAGTCTACAGTTGCATCAAACAAGGTCTTGTGGGGTGGGGTGGGGATCTGACAGATTGAAAAGGACCTGCTCCGCACCATGCCCAGCAATGCCTGCTTTGCCAATGTGAACAGCATCGGGGTGCCCCGCCTGCGCAGAGTCCTCCGAGCACTGGCTTGGCTTTACCCGGAGATTGGCTACTGCCAGGGCACAGGCATGGTAAGCAGCCTGGGAGGCAACCAGGGTCTTTTCAGGCCCTTTGTGGGCTGTGTTCTCCCTTGAGATGGGAGGTGGGGAGTCCCCAAGGAGGGCCGTGGGAATGTGTGTCTTTTCCTAGGGGTCCTCTCAGTCAGCCTGAAAAAGTGTGCCTTCAGGAGGTGTCCCCAAGAGCCTTTCCTAAGTAGCCATTCTAGAATGACCCACATGAATACTTGGGTAGAAGCCCCGTGTCCTCCTTTGGCTAGGTGGCCGCCTGCCTCCTGCTGTTCCTGGAGGAGGAGGACGCCTTCTGGATGATGTGTGCCATTGTTGAGGACCTGCTGCCTGCTTCCTACTTCAGCACCACCCTGCTGGGTGTCCAGACTGACCAGCGGGTCCTGCGCCACCTGATCGTTCAGTACCTGCCTCGCTTGGACAAACTGTTGCAGGAGCATGACATTGGTGAGTCCTGGCTGCCTCCCTCCCCCAGGGTCCAGGGATCCCAACATGGTAGTACCAACTCTGGGCTGAGAGGGCTGGTGGCTGGGCTGCCGGCTGGGCTGCCGGCAGAGACTCACTGTTTATTCTGTTCGTCTGTATTCTGATCCCTTCCCTTCCTTTCCCTTTTGCTGCTCTTTTGGAGCTGGCTGACTCTTGCCCAGGCTGTTCCCTGTAGGCCACAGCCTGGTCCCAGCCCCTGTGGCTTTGGTGTCTGTTGGCAGAGCTCTCCCTGATCACACTTCACTGGTTCCTCACGGCCTTCGCCAGCGTGGTGCACATCAGACTGCTGCTGCGCATCTGGGACCTGTTCTTCTACGAAGGCTCCCTGGTGTTGTTCCAGACTACGCTGGGCATGTTGCGCCTTAAGGTGCTTACAGAGTCTCCTACCCACTGTCTGGGCCACCTAGCTTCCAGACTGAGAAAGGAGAGCGTGGATCAAGTATAGCAGCTCTGGTACCCTCCTCTGGGGAGACACCATGCTAGTCCAGCCTTCATCATAGAGTTGCCTGAGAGAAGCCCTAAGTATGGGTGTGCTTGGGGATCTTCCTGGGCCTGCCGAAGGGCACAGGTTTCTGAGGAGGGTACCAATGCCATGCTCCCTAACTCTCCCACTCCCCAGGAGGAAGAGCTGATACAGTCTGAGAACTCAGCCTCCATCTTCAACACGTTGTCAGACATCCCTGCACAGATGGAAGACGCGGAGCTGCTGCTGGGGGAGGCCATGCGGCTGGCTGGCTCCCTCACTGATGTGGCTGTGGAGACCCAACGCCGCAAGCATCTGGCCTACCTCATTGCTGACCAAGGCCAGACCCTGGGGACTAGTGCCACCACCAACCTTTCTCAGGTGGGCTGAGTAGGGAGGCTCTATCTTGGCCATATCATGGAGTTCCCAAGGGATCCCAGAGGGGAGGGGCTGTGGGAAACAGACTGGCCCTTACCTGCTGAGCTGCTCTGCATCCCACCCAGCTCTGCACATGCCTGCAGTGGCCCAGTCAGACAATCAGACGGCCACTAGGGGGTGACCTAGGCTTCCTTAGTAACAGGCATTCCTGGACATTGTGCCTAGCCTGAACTGAAGATATGGTTTGATCTCAGTGTCCACTTCAGGCCATTAGAAATGTCCAGGTACTAGTGGGACACAAGTTAGTGTCTGCTTTTCTGAGTGGCTGCTTTGGCCACTGCTGACAGCTTTCTTCTCCACAGGTTGTACGCCGCAGGACTCAGCGGAGGAAGTCTGGCATCACCTCCCTGCTCTTCGGTGAGTACCAGTGTGGGTTTGTGCAGGCTCTTCTAGAGGCTGGGCAGGACTGGTTACTGAGCCCATGTGCCTCCTAGGGGAGGATGACCTGGAGGCTCTCAAAGCCAAGAATATCAAGCAGACAGAGCTGGTAGCTGACCTCCGTGAAGCCATTTTGCGAGTGGCACGCCACTTCCAGTGCACAGACCCCAAGAACTGTAGTGTGGTGAGTGGCAGGTTCCCCAGACTCAACTTGGGGCTCCCCTTCCCCAGCCCATTCTTGGTACCAAGGCTCCTCCTCCATGGTGGGCCTTTCATTTCTGGCAGGAGCTGACCCCAGACTATAGCATGGAGAGCCACCAGCGGGACCATGAGAACTACGTGGCGTGCTTACGCAGCCACCGGCGCCGGGCCAAGGCCCTGCTGGACTTCGAGCGGCATGATGATGATGAGTTAGGCTTCCGAAAAAATGACATCATCACGGTATGTGGGGGCCTGGCACACATGCTTCCTGCTGCCTGCTCCCCACCTTCCCTGCTGAGAGCTGATGTTGCTGAGCATGTTTGGTCTCAGCCTGGCAGGTGCTGAGGACATCAGGTGGTTTGTGCAGGCCCTGAGCCCAGTCCTGTTTTCACCTGCAGATCATTTCTCAGAAGGATGAACACTGCTGGGTGGGCGAGCTGAACGGCCTGAGAGGTGAGGGCTTCTGTCTGCTGCAGGGCTGGTGAGGGAGATGAGTCCTTCCTCTTCCATGGCCTGCCCAGCCTCAGACCTCTGGCCTCTGAGGGAGCTAGGCTTTCTTTCCTTTTGGTCTTCTTGGCATGCCTGGCCTACTTGAAGGTTCTGAATGGTCCCGGGAGCCCTTTGCTTGGACCTTGGGGGGAAAAGGTTGGGATGGCCGCTGCTGCTCTTCACATGACTGCTTCCCCCGACAGGCTGGTTTCCAGCTAAGTTTGTTGAGATCCTGGATGAACGGAGTAAAGAGGTAAGAGTGTGGAGCTGCTCCTTGTTGTAGCTCATGGTGTGGGTGCATCCTCCTACTGGGTCCATGTCCCAAGTGAGCCCTGGGTTGTGGCAGCTGCCAGGAGGACAGGAGCAGGTGGCTGCAGGTGTCAGGCTAGGGCTTCTCAAACATTCTCCCCATCAGTACTCCATTGCGGGGGATGACTCTGTGACAGAAGGAGTCACAGACCTCGTGCGAGGGACCCTCTGCCCAGCCCTCAAGGCCCTATTTGAACATGGACTAAAGAAGCCGTCCTTGCTTGGAGGAGCCTGCCACCCCTGGCTATTTATTGAGGAGGTAATTACTGTTGGCACCTGGGCCTGGTGCTCACCTCAGTCCTTCCCTGGGTTCCTGGAGGAGGTGGAAGCAGCTTGCAGGGTGGTGGTGGCATGTGTTCACCATCACTGCCCTCACTCACACTGTGTCTTGTCCATCACAGGCAGCAGGCCGGGAGGTCGAGAGAGACTTTGATTCAGTGTACTCCCGTCTGGTGCTCTGTAAGACATACAGGTACATACATAGTGCCTGTGCCACCTGCCAGTGCCCAGCATGGCAGCCAGTGATGGTACTCTTGTTCTTGCAGGTTGGATGAAGATGGCAAAGTCCTGACCCCTGAAGAGTTGCTGTACCGGGTAAGTTAGGACACTTGTTAGGATTCTTGAGACCTCTCTGGCCAGCCACTGGGCACTTGAGTGACACTGTGCCCTTCTCAGGCTGTGCAGTCTGTGAATGTGACCCATGATGCGGCACACGCCCAGATGGACGTCAAGCTCCGCTCACTTATCTGTGTGGGGCTCAAGTAAGTGTAGGGAAGGAGAGGCCTTCAAAGAGTACCCCCACAGGGCAGGGCTGGGGTGCGGTGGAGGTCCTCAGGAATTCTGAACCCACTGGAGGCCCACTTTCCTGAGGGTGCAGGGTGGGGTTCTCTGGCCCCCAGCCCCATCCTCTTTTTGCCTTGTTCCTAGTGAACAGGTGCTACACCTGTGGCTGGAGGTGCTCTGTTCCAGCCTGCCCACTGTGGAGAAGTGGTACCAGCCCTGGTCCTTCCTGCGCAGCCCCGGCTGGGTCCAGATCAAGTGTGAGCTCCGGTGGGTGAGTGGGCAGCTCTGAAGGGCCTGGAACTTGGTGGGATTGGAGACTGTTGGGTGGGCAGAATAGCCCAGAATGACCAGAGACTGTCCCTTGGTCCCTAGTGTCCTTTGCTGCTTTGCCTTCAGCCTCTCCCAGGACTGGGAGCTTCCTGCTAAGAGAGAGGTATGTGTGTGGCTTGGTTGGTCCCTGGCATTGCCTTTTGCCAGGAGGGCTGTGGTACAGTCTGGGCTGAAGAAGTGACCTGTGTGGTTCCAGGGTGGTCCCTGTCCATGACTGGGGCTGTTCTGTGCACAGGAGGAGAAGCAGCCACTGAAGGAGGGTGTTCAGGACATGCTGGTGAAGCACCACCTTTTCAGCTGGGACATAGATGGATGACACTCCTTTTAGCTACTCTGTGGCTCCCCGCCTACCCCAGCCATCGGTTGCCTGGCAGAGGGCAGAGCCCTGGCCAGCCTCAGGCTTCCTTCCTCAAGGAAGGAGGTTCAGGGAAGGAAACACCCCGGAGCCTGTCCAGGACCCATGATCAGTGTCTAGGCCTCCCCACCCCATGCTCGCATAGTTGGCTGGTGGCCAGCTCAGCATCTCTTCTTAACGTGTTTCTGGAGAGTGCCCTTCCAAGGTCCTTAAGGAAGCCCTGGGTGCTGGGCATATGGTGTACTAACCAAATCCTTGCGAAGGAGTAGAGAGCCACATCCATGCTGGCCTCTGCTCAGGAAGGAGGTAGGCTAATGGTAAAGGCGGCCTCTTGACCTCTTTAAATGTAAATAAAACTCATTTTGTGAGACAGCGCCTCCTATCTTTGTTTAGCTAGGCCTGGGTACTATCAAGGTGACCCCATCAAAAACCACTTGAAATAGTCTGACTCGGCCCTTGCTGGATATTTGTCCCAAGTTCACCTGATGGAACTAGGACCCCAGTCACGCCTTTCAGCCCTGATGGATCAAGTACAACAGCCTGGCAAGTCAGTGTTTTTGTTTTATTTTAAAAAGTTCACACAGCTTCCCCACCTTTGTCCCAGCACTGTCCCTACTCTGTACTGGATCAGGACAGAACAGGGCTGGTGTTGGGCAGAAGGTACCTCTTAGTCCCCAGCAGGTGTAGCCAGGACCCACCCTTACCCCATTCCAAGGCCAGGGTGGCTGCAGTGGGGAGATGGGACGGAATGTGGGTGAGTGAAGAACTGAGAACCAGGAAGCATCTCTGCCCTTGTGGCACTATGGAGCCAGGAAGCAGGGCAGGGGGGCGTGTAGGCAATGGTAGGTGTCTGTCTACATGTCAAATATGTGTGGGACAGGCCTAGGCAGCTGCATGCCAGGTTGGGTACTGGGCCACGTGGCACACAGCTCCTCATGGTGACCCTGTATCAATCCCCAAGCAGCTCTCCAGGCCTTTTGCATGTGAAAGCAGATGGAGGTAGCCACACCCATATCCCCCCACCCTTAAAAATATATGTATATATGCAAGTTGATATATAATATCGAGGTATATACACCTATACAGATTTTTGCCACCAACCACTAAATGGTTACACTATATACCAAGACTAAAATGGCAGAGTGCCACCTCTTGGGACACAGAGTCCTGGGAATGGGGAAGTAGAGGCCTGGCTAGTTTCCTCCTTAAAGGGAGAGGAAGGTAGGTTGGCTCTAGGCCCACCTGGGCCAAACTTCAGCCAGATGTGCACCTCTGACCTCAGAAAAGGAGGTCGAATTGAACTGGGTTTGGCCAGCCTCCGAAAACCTCAGCATGGGCCCAGAGTTGTTTCTTGATAGCTTTTATCCCCGGCCCTGGGTGAGTGTGAGCCAGGTGTAGGGTGTCTACTGCAGCCTCCAGGGACTGTGATTGTCAAGGCTCACAATCACAGGGAGCACACACTGGCTATGGTCCTGTGGCTCCCCAACTTCAGACCCTTCCCTAGCCTACATCTGGAGTTAGAGGGCTACAAGCAGGAATCCCAGTGGAGCTGCAAGTCGTGGCCATCCAGGAACTCCGTGGAGAAGAGGCTGGGTGCTGCAGTACTGAGGGGAGCCAGGCTGAGCACAGGGCCACCAGATGACAGCTCCAGCCAGTCCATGCTGTCCAGGCCCATACCACTGCTGGGCTCAGAAGCAAAGTGCAATTCAGAGGTGTCCATGGGTGATGGGGGGTGGTCCAGGATGGCAGAGCTGCTCAGCATCTGGCTATGGAGGTCATCAATGAGGGAGAGGGGCTCTGGTCCTTCGTGACCACTAGTCAGCAGGGGCAGCCCCGTACTGCTTTCCAGGAAGTCCTCCAAGCGCCCTGGGAGAGTGGGGGAGCCAGGTGGAGGAGCAGCCTGAGGGAGTTCATTAGAAGGCGAGGGCTGTGGTGTCAGGAGGGACCCACAGGCTGCTGCTGGGGTTGGCTTCTCCTTGCCTGGTAGGGATGGTTGCTCCTTGAAATATGCTGAAATCTCTGCCAACAGAGATAGTGGATTGGGTCAGAAACCAAGTTTGAATATGCATAAAAAATGATGGGAAAATCTTTACCATAAACCATAGAAGAATCTACTGACTACAGACTTAAATATAGGAGATAAAACCATAGAACTTCTAACTTGTGGGAGCGGAGGATAAATGGAACAATGCCTGCCTGGTATGCATGAGGTTCTTCTGGGTTCAAACCACACATGCATGCATCAAAAAGATAAAATAATGAAAAGACATGTCACCAAATGAGAGGAAGTATCTGCAGGTCACAGATTGACCAGGGAGTGCATACAATTTGTAAAACTCAACTTCACTTTTAAAAACGGGCAAAGGATAGGTATTTTCTCCAAAGATCACATGGCTGTAACAGTTCATGGCATCACTGGTCATTGGGGAAATGCAATGCCCTGGGGAAATACTATCTCATACATGACAGTCTGGCTACTCTCAGGTCAGAAAATAGGTGTTGGTGGTCAGAAGTGGAACAGATGAACTCATGCATGAGGTTCCCAGCACCAGAAGTGTTGGTGAGGAAGTGGGGTCACTGGAACCAAGTGTGCACGACAAGGGAAGGTTAAATAGCTCACAGCAGCTTTGAAAGCAGTATGAGTTGGTTCCTCAAAAAAACACAGTATGATCTAGCCATCTCACCTGTACCTATCTCACTTGTACCTAAAAGAGTATGTACCTAAAAGCAGCAGCCACATTCAAGTGTACAGTGATGGACAACTGGATGAGCCCTGAGGACATGCTAAGTAAAATAAACCCCTCACAGACAGACCAGACCACAGGAGTCCACATACAGAGCAGGCACACTCGGGGGAGTGAGGCAGACGGCTGTGCAACACCAGTGTACTTAATGCAACTGGACTGTCGAGTTTTGTTGTATGTGACGCAATAAAACTCTCCAGGTCTCTGTCCCAGGTCAACTGGGCCTGTGTTCAGTTTCCCAGATGCCACCACCTGCCTCTTTCTGGCATCAAGTGTCCTTTGGAGGATGGAGACAGGCAGCACTCTGGCTGCCATTCCTCTACCATCCCTTAAATACCAGATTTCAGTGGTTCCAACTCCTCCATTAATCCCCTCTGTCCTGATAATGGGGTTTATTGTGGGCAGTGGCCGCTGGGGCTCAGGCCTGGGGCTCTCCTGAACTCCAGTCCAGCCACCTGCACTGGTACAAAGGCAATGTGGAAGCCTGGAAACTCCTAAGTATCAAGCACTGAATAGAGTTAGTTTTATGTGACACAATCAAACTTCCCCTGGCTGCATCTCTCCAGCTCATTGCAGGGTCTCCGCACTGGTGTTCCTGAACAGCCACAGTCACTACAACAGGGAGGGCGTTGTGTCAGATGACTGCCACCTGGGGCCAGCTGTGACCTCATACTCTACAGCCCCCAAGCCGGTACCCTCTTAGGGCTTGCCCTGGAACCCTGAATTCCTGGATCTTTCCTGTCCCTTGTTATAATGCTCCTGTCAGGTATTTGGACAACTCTCCCCACACTGTAGACTGAGTTCTATAAGAATAAATGGAGGCCACATTCACCTAACTGCAGGGATGTCATAGGCCTGCGGCTCTGAAACGAATTGCCACCCTGTAACTAGAGGTGAGGAAGGCAGCTGGGGATGGGGTTTTTACCTCCACTCTGAATAAGAATATCAAATAGATCGTCCATCTGCTGACTGGAAGAGCCATTTTCCTGCAGAAAAGAAACAGAAAAGAACATGAAAATCCAGATACCATCTCAGCTCAGGTTGGGCAGCCTAGCTTGTGCTTCTGCCTTGCACTGAGTGTTCCTCATGCTTGTCATGGATCTGCTTCTTAAGCCCATCCCCAACCCATGTGGGGCTGAGGCATTGCCCAAGGTTGGGCCTACTGCCTTAAAGCATTTATTGTACATGTGAGTGTATATGCCATAATGTGTGGAGGTCGGAGGTCAGAGGACAACCTGCCGGAGTCAGTTCTCCCCTTCCATGTGGTTCCTGAGGCTCAAACCAGCTGTCAGGGAAGTGCCTTTATTTGCTGAGACGTCTTGCCAGCACACCCCAGCTCCCAGCATCCTCACCTGCTGCTTAGGCTGCTGAGTCACAGTCTCCTCATACCCAGGCGGCTCCTTCTTCAGCAGAGATGTGGGGGTTGCAAAAGAGGGCTGAGGCGGGTGCTCCAGGTCCATCTGGGCAGGTGGGTCAGGGGCTGGAGAACCAGGCTGAGACAAAGGCTAAATGGGAAAATCAGTTGTTGGTGGGGGTAGAGGCTAGGCTCAATCAAACATGCCAGGGTGGGGAAGGGCCTCCCTCACTGCCCACAGGTAGTTAGCTAGTGAGCTTTGGGGAGCTTTCATGGAAGCCACTAGGGAAGAAGAAATACAGGGTGGGGTAAGCATGATGCTGTGAGGGTGACACGGAGGCCACTCTAGGGAGCAGGACCCTGAGTCTGAGGCTGCAGCTTATAGGTCAGGGTTCACTCTCTACCCGTCCATGAGCCACCCAGCCCCTGCCCTTCAGCTACCTGCCGGGGGCTCCTAGTGGGCAGGCCAGGGTCATCTGCACTCTTATTGGTCACCGTGAGGATGAGGTGAGTCCCTGTAGAGTCAGTGACCAGAGTAGGAGGGGTGACCCTTTTGAGGAAGCTGGTGCCCTGTGGGCCCAAGAGCAGCTGGGGGGCAGGGGCCAGATCTGGCTCAGGCGGCCCGGCTTCCTGCTTCACCACCACAGGTACAGGCCCTGGGGCTGGGGCCTGGGTGTCTCCATGACTGGTAGTAGGAGCCACCAGGCCAGGGCCAAAGGCACAAGCAGAACCCTGAGGCTGGCAGCTCAGCTGGCAACTGGAGAAGCTACTTTCTCGCTTCACAGGACTGCTGGCTGGGGCTGGCTGCTGTGCCTGCTTCTGCTGCTCCAGCTGTAGCCGCAGCAGCTCAACCAGCTGCTGCTTCTGCTGGAGCATTCGGGTCAGCTCCTCAATCTGCTTGTCCTTCTCCTGCAGCATCTGGTCCTTGTCCCGCCCCTCCACCTCAGTCCGTGCGCCAGGGCTCAGGCAGCAGGACGCAGCACGGGCACCCTCCTCCTTCACAAGGATCTGCAGTGGGGAGGCCTGCAGGGTGAGCTGTGTCAGCGGCGATGTCACCATTTCACCAAAGGCATCCCCCGGTGTGGAATTCTCATCACCCGTGCTGAGCGGTGACCGCTCTGAGGGGGTGGGAGACACAGGGGGTGTGGAGCCCGTGCTGCCAAACTTCACCATGCCATTGCTGGTTACTGTGGCCACCACCATCTCAGCTGGTGCCAGGCCTGCTGTTACAAGAGCTGGCGCTGTGCTCAGCCGGGCCGCAGGGAAGGCGACCACTACCTCACCAGCCTTGGACAGGAGAGAGGTGGTGGCAGGGATCTTGGGGGCTCCTGGAGCTGGGCTGACTTGGTCTTGGTAGGCACGCAGGCGCTCAATCAGCTCTGTCTTGGTGCCAGAGACAGGCAGTGACCGCAACTTCAACTCCTGCTTCAGCTCTGCCACCTGCAGGGGTTGAGAGCTTAGCAGCCTGGGGGCTGGACAAGGACAGGGCAGGTTGGGAAAGGTAGGGGCTAACAGTATATGTGAGTCTGTCCTTCATCTGGGTCCCACTGGCCATTCCAGATGAGACCCTGCAAGGCCCTCCCTTAGAGCAGACTTCCCCAGCCCCACGTGGTGCCTGCAGCTCAGTGACTTCCCTGGTGCCCTGGATGAGGAAAGCTCATGGAATACAACAACCTTGAGCTCATAAAAATACTAAGCAGAAAGAGCAGGACCTGAGTCCAGCTGGAGCCCATCGGCCCGAGACTCTCACAAACGTAGTCTTGCAGGGATCCAGGTCATGACACAGGAGGACACGTGTTCAATAGAAAACTTGGCCTATCTCATCTTCTGCTCGGGGGCAGAGAAAACAGGCTGAGCCAGGCTGAGCCCCTGGCACTGACTGACAGCAGAGGTGGGTGAAACTGTCCACCCTACCCGCTGCCTGTTCCCCTCCCAGAGGGAACAACCCCCTGCTGCTACTCACAGTCCACCACACAATAATGGAGAACACAAGATTTCCCCCGCCCCAGCCCCATACACAAAGACTGGTACTGCTATGGCACAGGCCAGAGAGGCCTTACAGCAGGCTCTAAGGTGCCCTCTCATGGCAGATCGGATCTGGAGCCTACTCTGCCTTCCATCTTGTGGTCATGGGGCGTCACTGTTTCTGCCTGAAATCTGCCCCTATTCTTCATGGGAGAGGCCTAGTCTTCCAGTGAGAAGGGATCAGCTACCTACCTTCATGTCATCCAGGTTGGCTGGCAGGGCTCCTGGTTTGCCAGCCAGTGCAGTGCTGTTCTGCCGTGCCAGCCCACTGGGCCCTGGGGTGCCTGAGCTGGAAAGGCTGCGTGATGGGGTGGGGGCGCCGCTTCCAGGAGTCTCGCCTGCTGGCCTGAGGCAGGACAGAAACAAACAGCTTCAGTACCCCCTAGTTTCTGCTGGCAGCGGCCATCTGCATAACCTCAGGGACCATGTTCCTACTTGGGAGGGGCAGGCAGGATGGCCTGGTAGTTGTAGTGCTGCTGCTGCTGCTGCTGCTGCTGCTGCTGCTGCTGGTTGAGGATCTGCAGCTGCAGGAAGAGCTGCTGCTGCTGCAGGATCTTGGCGTAGGAGGAGTCCATGGCGGGCGCCCCCTTGTCCGGCTTTTGGTCCGGGGGGATGTACTGGTGGTACTTGAGCTTCTTCACCTTTGGCTTCAGCTCCTTGGCCTTCTTGCTGCGCTGTGACTTCTCGCTGGCAGACTTAGGCTGGCTTTGCTGAGGGGACACAAGACAGTGTCTTCAAGGGCCACCCCAAGGAGAAACAGCCTAGCCCCATGCCCAGCATCTTCTGAGGAGGCACCCACCCCTACTCTGTGAGACCGTCTCTGTCCTAAAAGACATGGCAGGCTGGAGAAAAGACCAACCAAAAGGACCTGCACAAGTGTCACCATGACCCTGAGCAACATAAAAACTGAGCTGAGGGCATGGCCATGCTCCAGAGCCCCACACCAGCCTCTGAGTCCCACCTAGGAAAGAAGTGTCAGAAGAAGCTCAGAAGACACCTGCCCAAGGCTGCACAGTGACCTTGTTCTTGATACAGCCCAGGATGCCACAGTCTTCTGTTTGTGCCCCATAGGCTCCTGGCTGGCATAACTTTAGGGCCTGGATGATCAGAGGATTCAGGTCAACCCAAAAAGGTCAGGGGGCAATAATCAAAGTGCCTGCCCTTTAGGCAGGTCGAGATAGACGAAGGCAAGTTATCAGTGTCCCAGAGAGGACACCGGGAGCCTAGATATTTCTGAGCAGACAAAGGTGACATGGACAGACGATGCAGAGACAAGATGGACTGATCATGTGGCACAGGTGACCAAAGGAAGGTCTGGGCAGAGGCGGCCACATGGACATGCGGCAGTGAGGAGCTGGGCTCTTGGGGACCAGGAAGATGTCTGGTCTTGACACTGTGTCTGATGAGGCCACAGGGACAGCAGAACATTGAGTGGATGGCCATGGGCACCCAGACTGCAAAGGGAAGAGGTGGCCAAAGATAGCCTCACCCTAAGAGAGGAGTCAGGGAAAAGATAAAGAAGGAAAGCTAGGACCTGGGAGAGGATGGTGCTTAATCTACTGCTGGCACCAGGAGTCAAACCACAAGCCACTGAGGAATGTATCAGTGAAGAGCAAGCACAGGCAAACGTGTGGTCAGAAAAGGCCATGTAACATGAAGAGAGGTAGAGAGAAGCTGGGGACATCTGGGATACCATGGGCTGTAAAAGAAGACAGTGCAGGTCTCAGAGCAATGCCTGCTGAAGAGGCCAGGGTGGGGGCATCAGGGACTGCTGCAGATGAACAGGAGGCCCCTAGCCAATAGAGCACTCAGTGAATACCAGAAGAGAAGAATCTGGACAGTTCCTGGGCTGCGAGCCATCAGTCCCTCCCACACTCAGGCTAAAGGAGAAGGCTGTGGGTAGCCAGGAGTTGCCATGCTGGTATACGGTGTGTATGGGGAGGGGGCAGAGAGAGGGAGCAGAAAGGACAGATGAGACTACTGGGACGTTGTAGGTGGCTCTGACATTGACCTCTGTGCAGCTGATAACTCCAACCCCCTATGCACACAAGGCCAGCAAGCCGAACCATGGGTTTCCTGTAACCCCTACTTCCTGAGAGGCTAAAAACAGGGAGGCTACAGGGCCAGTGGCATGATCCCCAGCACGCCCTGCTGAGGTCAGTCACCTGTGGCACAGACTCTCACTACTTCAGGAGGCAGAAAATGGAGCTCTCAGGCACAAATGACTGGCTCACTGTGCTTGCCATGGGCTGAATGTCGTGCCCCTGCTGAAATGTTAGAGCTGAATTCTCCACTATGAGGTATGACGAGGATGGTGGCTTAACTTGTAGGTAGAGGGGGCCTCAGAGTGACTACGAATACATAAGGTCATTATAGGATGGAGCCCCCATGACTTGGACACTGAGCCCCGCTACCGTGGATTAATGTGGTAAGCCAAGAAAAAAAAACCCTTTAAAGAAAAACAATTACAGCTGGGCAGTGGTAGCTCACACCTTTAATCCCAGTGCTCGGAGGTAGAGGCAGGTGAATCTCTGAGTCTGAGGCCAGCCTGGTCTACAAAGCAAGTTCTAGGAACTTGAAAAGCGAAAAGAAAAATTACATGTTAACTGTGTGCACAAACGTCACAGAGTGCATGTGAAGGCCAGAAGAAAGCCTGTGCGAGTCTGTACTTTCCTCCCATCATGTGAGTGGGCCGGGGGATCACACTCAGGATGTGAGGCTAGTGGCAAGTGCCTTTACCCTGGCCCAAGCCCTTTACTCTATGTCCAGGCTAAGATGGTGTCAGTGGGCTACAACAGTCAGTCAGTGTTACAATGGCAGCACAGAGATCAGAAGAAATTTCCACATCACCTTAGGCTGGGTCCTTGGCCCTGGAAGATGTGCACCCCCACCCCTTGCAGTTCTCACAGCTAGAGTGACATCACAGCAGGACTTCAAACACAGGGAAGGGAGGAGCGCCACTGGCAGAACTACCTTAATGAGTGTGGGGGCAGGCTTGGCGGTGGGGACGGTGGTTCCATTGGTGAGGCTGGGGGGCAGCAGAGGTGGGGGAGGCAGAGGAGGCTGCTCTGTCAGGAAAGGCGTCTCTCCAGGATCCGGACCCACCGGGAGTTGAGAAAGAACCTGAGAGGGAGGTGAGAAGTGAGGACCCTGGCACCCCTAAATGGAGTGTACTTAACCTGCCCTTCCATCCTTGTGGACAAAGGGGTAAGTGGCAACCACGGGGATGATGATACAAGGTACAAAGCCAGGCTGGTAGGGAGAGACGAGAGAGGGCGGTCAGAGGCGGCTGCACATCCCTGAACTGAGCGCACATGGACCAGCAAGCAGCGAGGAGTAGAGCCAGCAGAGTGGGTGGGCCAGGGAGGCCGAGACCCCAGCCGCCGGACTCCAACCCAGCCTCTCTTTATGCTCAGGCTGCTAGACTTAGGGTCCACTGCTGACATCAAGATGCTGGCATTTGAAACAGGACCCCCACACACCTAACCCTCAGGCATAGTAGGAACTGCCCATCTTGCCCAGGACACACAGCTTCAGCAAAGGTGAACTTACCTGAGTGGGTGATGTGGAGGTGGCACTGGGCAGTGGCTCGCTGACTCGGGGCTCCAGGGGTGATGGCACTGAGCCCTGGGACTCATGGCTGGCAGGCTGCTCAGGGGATAAGGCGTCACTGCTGTCCTCGTCAAAAGAGGAGCTGTCTGCGACCTTCGGGTAATTCACCTGGCCCACTGAAACACAACGCCGCGCCGTGTGAGACTCCTGCAGCCAGGTACAGGGACCCAGCTGGGTCCGAGAGGCACAGTAAAGAGAACCCAGTGACCGGCCTGCCTTTTGCAGAGCTCAGACACAGTCAGCGTTCCAAAACAGGCTTGCCAGAAGCTGCCTAGGTTACTAACGGGCGAAGGAAAGCCCGGATTTTTGGCCTTGTGTTTTGTTCTCTCCAATGCTCACAGTCCATGCAGTGAAGGGCATGGACCTGCTGCTTAGAGGTCACAGTGACAAGTGAGCACAACTCCTCCTTAGGGCACCAAAAAGGCCACAACAGTCTAAGGTTCTGGGGCTACAGAGGGAGGCTCCCTGGAAAGGGACACCCACCTCACTGATATCCCAGCTCAGAGGAAGTGCGTCCCCCTTCAAAGGCCTGTGAACCGAAGACCTGGCGCCTGGGCAGCAAAGGTGCCAGGACAGTCTGCTGCCATCTTGTCCCTGATTGGCGCTGAGTCATATCCTGACAGAGCTTACTGACACAGGGCAGAAGCAGGGACAAGAGCCCCAGTGTGGGAATCGCATTGGCAGTGAAAGAGGCGGAAGCAAGGGCGAGGAGGATGTGTCAAGAGACGCGTCACAACCACTGCCTCTACAGCCAGGGGAGAGGTGGGAACCCAGATGAAAAAGAGGAAGAAGCCCACAACCTCTTCCTCCCCAGTTGTAACCTGAGGCTTTCTACACCCAAGGGACTGAGGAGGAACACCTAAGTTTCTCCCTCACCAGTGGACTGTGCTGATGGGCTAGGAAGGTGGGGCTTGCCCTTCTATCCCTCACCTGTCCCTGGACTTCATACCAATCCTACAAACATTCTTACTCCCAGCAAGGGACCTACTCAGAGACAGCAGCCAGGTGGGGCTAAGGACAATGATGGTCCAGGCAAGAGAAGCTCACACTGATCTGGGCCCACCCTGAAGAAAGCCACTAGCCATGCTGAGAGGACGGAGACCATGTCCTACACCCAGCCCTGCCCTCTGGGAGGTGGTGGCTGGGGACGTTGGAGCAGAACAGATACTCTTCTGAAAGGGCAGGCTGAGGACAGACACCCAGGTCTGAGAGAGGGAGTGGCCTAAAGGGATGGTGGACATGTGCGCGCAATGGGCATGAATGTGTGGGTGAACACTAACCAGGCTCTCAACAGCCCCTCCATTGCTGTCTGAGACAAACGTGGGCCCGGATTCCACTTCCTCCCAAGGGCCTCCCCTGAATGCCTCCTCACATCTGGTGAATTCCATGTGTCTAGTCTCAAGCCTCCTCACCAATAATGGCTTCCTTCAAGCTGGACTCCACAGGCAAGATGTTCTTCTCCACCAGCTCCATGGGGCCAGGCCTCTGTGCGATCTTTTCATTGAGGTCGTCGGCCAGCCTGGCTCTCTTCAGCTTCAGTTGCTTGGCCTGGAGAGAAGGCTCAGCCGAGGTCTCTACCGTGGGAGAGAAGGGGGCTCAGAAAGATGGAAGGACGGTCCTGGTCCTGCCCCGGGGACCTCCAGGGCAGCGGGAGCAGACACAGAAGAGTGAAATGCATGCCCAGGCAGAGGAGGGTCACCGGGCTTCCAGTGTCACAGGATGAGGGCCAGGCCAGGCCAGGCCAGCCCTGAGGAGAGTCGAGCTGCACAGCCAGAGGAACACCAGATAAGGGACAGCTCCTGCTCCACTTAGGCCTGGGCCACCAAGGCAAACTGTTCTTTGTTTGGGCTCTCAGTGACTTCAGTTGCAAAATGTGGGGTTCTGACTTGAGAAGGTCTTTTCCAGGCTCCCACTGACACCAAACTTTAGCAAACAACAAGTGGGCACACGTGTGCCACTCTCTGGAACCCAAGCCTTTCCTTTGCTAAAATGACAGAAAGTAGCTGTGGCTGGGCTGGCTGCAGTGTGTCTAGATGAGTGTACCTGCCATCACAGGTGCTCAGGTAAAAGCCAGTGAGTGCATGAGCGAGCAAATGAATCCAAAAATGAAGCACACCTTTTAGAAGCAAGATGGGCTCTGTCCCACCAGTGGATGGTGGACCCAAGAGAGGGCTCAGGTCAACCTGGGCGAACGAGTCCATGCTTCTCACACACCCCAAAAACCAGTGGCAGCCATGTAACTGTGAGTGTGAAGCCAACAGCAGAAAGAGGGAAGGCACAAGAGCAGAGTGAAAACGGGGTCATGCGGGGAAGCACCTCCAACCTCACACACCTTCCAGAATGTGCATTCTGACCAGTTCCGATCTCTCCGGCCGGGAACGGATCTTCCGTTTCAGATAGTCCTCGGTCTATGGAAAAACACCAATAATTTCTCAAGGCTAGACATAAACTTATGCATGAACAGGACCACAAAACTTGCTGCTAGTCACTTTAGCAGCGTGGTGACTGCAGGGTCCTGAGGTCCGCAAGGGGAGGTGTGAGTCTTATACACTGCCTCCAGCTGCATCTGTGCAGTCCCTTATCAAGCCTCTACTGTATGTGGTTAAAACTGTTTTCTCATTTTTCTAGACAGGGTTTCTCTGTGTAGCCCTGGCTATCCTAGAACTTGCTCTGTAGACCAGGCTGGCCTCAAACTCACAGAGATCCACTTACCTCTGCCTCCTGAGTGCTGGGATTAAAGGCATGTGCCACCACCACTGGCTAAAACTTATTATACTACACAAGTAATTAAAATTAGAAAACAAGCTGGGTGGTGGTGGCGCACGCCTTTAATCCCAGCACTCGGGAGGCAGAGG
>LOJH01005189.1:0-34647 GCA_001685095.1 Ellobius talpinus | reverse complement strand
GTGGATGGGTGGTGGGTGGGAGGATGGGTGGATCGGAGGATGGGTGGTTGGGAGGATGGGTGGATGGGTGGTGGATGGGTGGTTGGGAGGATGGGTGGTGGATGGGTGGATGGGTGGATGGGTGGTTGGGAGGATGGGTGGTTGGGAGGATGGGTGGATGGGAGGATGGGTGAGACATCCAATGCTATAACCAGAATTTCTCTCGTGCCTCTTTGGCCATATGCATCCTGTATGTTATGTTTGCTGCTTGCCTCTGAAACAGGCTTTCTTTCCTTTTGTTTACTACAGAAAATGCAATTCAGGCCTTCGGCAATGGCTCAGATGTGACCATGTGGCAGCCAGCCCTCCCAGCACAGACCACCACTGCCACCACTACCACTGCCTTCCGGGTCAAGAACAAGCCTCCAGGGCCAGCAGGGTCTGAAAACGAAATCCCCACACACATTCTGCCACCTTGTGCAAATCTTCAGGTGAGAAGTGGGTTTGGCTTTCCTATTGAAGCTGCCTTCCAGGAGAACGTGTACTCATCACCTGAAAGATGCACAGGGCAGGTGGCAATGCCACTCAGATTTGAATCATTTTTCTAAAAAAAAATATTCGCGTGTACACATGTGTTCTTATGTGTGGCGTGGGAGTCCATGTGCTTGAGGAAGAGTACAACCTCCCTGTCAGCCTTTGGTCAAGGCGCTATAAAATGAGGAGTCTGGGCAGATGCATCACTAAGGAGTTTTTGGGAAGGTGGTGGTTATAGAGCCAGATTGGCTATCTTTGTGGCTGGTTTCTGTGTTTGTGATACAGCAACAACATACCAAAGAGAGAGTGTGTTCTTGGCTTGTCACCATCACAGCCATTCAAATATAACATGAAATGTTGAACTGTCTCTGAAGGTAATCAGACATAGATTCCTAGAGAGGCTAATTATTTATGAGGCAAAACCAAATGCTATTCCAGAGTAAGAGGAGCTGCTCAGTGTCGTGAAAAGTCTTTATGTGCACAGTGTACAGTGAAAATGATAAAGAAACTTCTGGAAGACCAACCTAGGTGTGTCTGAGTTGAAAGTATAAACATGGCCATTTCCCATCTTCAGTCAGGGTGTGTGTGTTCTGTCATTTTACTGAGTTGTCATAGTAGTGAGTATTCAGCTCTCAACAAGACATTAGTGATTTGGAAGTTGGCGTGGTTCTTATGCACTTAGATTCTTGGGGTGCTCTCATAATGGTTGATGGGGAAGGGCAGTTACTCTGGCAGGATGCTCTAGCTCTTGCGTCTGAGGACACAGGCTTCTGGAATGTGATGTTTCTATTCAAGTCTGCAGAGCTAGTGGACCACACAAGCAGTGCTGGGAATCCAAGAACATCATATGTCCATGGTTGTTCCTGTATGCTGAGGGAGGAGGTAGCCACACGGCATCTGCCTTCTGCCATGCCAGGGAAACTGGTGGGTAGTCTAGTTGCTGTTGTTTTGCTTGTTACAGGGTCTTATGTGAGCCTTCCTGGCATAGAACTTGCTGTGTATATATACACACATAGAACATATGTGTGTATATAAAGAAGGCTTATAGACGTGTGCCGCCATGCCTAGTGCATGCAGAGTTAAAGGCGGAGTCCAAGGACTTTGTGTTACTTTCAAGCCATTGTGATGGGACCTCACTCTTACCAGAAGAGCACTTCTCCTTTCCTGCCTTTCTGGCAAGGGTCAGCCCCTCTGGAGCATTCCTACGAGTGCCTTCTTCATCCACAAGCGTCATGCTCTCTAGAAAGCATTGAGCAGTTTTCCCCTCTAATCTGTATGACACCGCCTCACTCTTTGTGCCCTTCATCTGATCTTCAGTCTCTGTTTCATAGACCTTATGGGACCTCACTCCCAACACACAGTATCGTACATACTCATTCACAACAGACAGCAGGGAGACATCAGATCACACAGCTCAACAGCAAGCCCAGCATTCTTTGGATTTCTGAACCACTCTCTAGACCCTTACCGTCTTCAGCTCCCTCTCTGCAGTGAATATCAGAGCTGGGAGGCCGCATAGGGCATGCTCAGTGGCATCTATTGCTCCGTTCTGCAGCAGGGCCCTGAGTCTAAATGAAGAAGAGATGTATTGAGTCTTCCCAGCTGGTGGGGGTGGATCTAACATCAGAAATGACAAGGTCAGTCTCTTCCCTGTTTCTGTTCAGGATTCTGGCCCTGTCTCCTCCCTTTCCTGCTGCACACACATGGTCAGCCTTGGCTCTCTGTGCTTCCCATCCTCAGATGCCAGTGTCAGTAAACACAACACAGATGGAGGATAAGACCTCGTCATCACGAGCTGAGGAAGGTGGGCCAGGGATGCTTTCTGAGTAACGAAGGGGACTGTGCTTGAGCAAAGTCTGTACCATTCTGTACACATTTAGATATACAAAGGGTAACTCAGGTGCCACCCAAAGTCCGTTATCAAGTTTCCTGTGACTGAAAAACTACATAGACCCCAACATTCAAAACCTAAAACAGAAATTCACTCCTCCCTAAACACAGTCTAATAGGCTGGATGCAGCTTGCCCAGTTTCAGAAGGTCAGATAGGGTAACTAGGTGGCATCTCTGATTGGAAACCATGACACTCTAGTGTCCTTCCAGGAGTGGAGAAGACTCTGTTAGCCATACAATGTGTCCTCTGTGTCTACAGTTCCTTTTCCTGTCACTGTCCCAGCTCTTGACTCTTGTAGTGCGTATCTCACCTCCAACACAGATAGAGCCTGCCAACCCTCCCTGCCAGGAAGAGTCTGTACCACTCACTGCACAGTTGTCCTGGCAACGCCGAGGCACACATGACATCATTCCCCAGAAACCATGCCTTTCCCCTCCCTGTGTTCGCACAGGAGCTTTGCTTTGTGTGATGCTTATCTCAGGGTTGCCTCTGTTGACTTCTCCACTGAAAGGGCTGAAGGAATTGGATTGGCCAGGATGGAGGGCAGCCACACCTCTCTTCCTGTGATACACAGTGGAGTTGAGCAGCCTTTGGCATCTGGGAGAGGAGGTCTCAGGGCTTTCGCTGAACTTGTCTTTCTGTCTGAGATGTAAGATGAGGGTGTTAGCAAGGTGCCCTTAGCACATGTGCTAACTCCTTAGGCCTCCTAGTCTGTGTCCCAGGAGCAGGAGTTTGGCCCAGCTGCTAGCACTGAGGCAAGGAGCAGAATGGACGCTCCAGAATGACATGCAAAAGTGACTATCGTGATGACTGATCCTTAGTCAGCTGGTCACATGCTCCATCTGTTCCAGAGGAATGGTGTTGCTGGGCCTTGCTCCAGAACAGGCGTCTGGGGTGTGCCAAGGAGCGCTGGTGGGAGACAGAAATGGCAGGTGGATATAGTGTGCTTTCAAATGTGTCACCTCTCTGTCATCCTCCTCCTGTGGGGCAGACATTGCAGGCCTCCCTTCCTCTCACAAAGGAGACAACTGAGGGGTAGTGACTTAACCAGCAGGTGGGCTCCTCCCGAGGCTTGTGCATCTTGTCGTCTTGTTTTGTGGCACTTGGACAAGTCAGTCTTTCTGCACTAGGAGTAGAGAGTGAGAGGAAGCAAAGGACAGGAAAGAAGGAGGGGAAGCTGCCCTAGTTCCTGCTGAAGGTCGTTGCAGGGATAAAGTGGCAAATCTCAAGTTCACTCTTCACTCAGGACACAGGGTACGGACAGTTGAGCGTTTGCCAGTGAGCTTGTAGCTCGGTGACCTCTTTAGGGTGACCTACATGGAGAACGGCTGAAGGATGATTTGAAGCCATAGACTGGGGTTGATGACAGTGACGAGTGAATGTCGTCCCTCTGGCTGATTTAGGGCTCTGCTCGGTGCAGGGCTCCCAGGAGGCACATTCTCTGCCTCTGCCTTTCCGTTGTGCCTGCCTGGCTGGAGATGAATTACCTTTGGCCAGGGGGTCCTAGAAATATCTTCGAATGGTGTTTGTCCCTGCTGCCTGTGTTGTGACTCAGAATAGAACTGACTTCAACCAACTCGGGATCCATCAGTAACAGATCTGGAGACAGTCAGGGGTGCTGGCAGCCTTAAAGTTCACTTCCTCTGAGACGTGCCTCTTGCAATATTTTTAAATGCACAATAACATGAGAAGACTCTGGGGGACTAGAGAATCTGTCTTAAGATTTGAGATAGACTCCCCCCCCCCTTAGAAGGAAAGGAAAAGAATAAACATGTGTTTTTTAAAAGTCTGCCTAGAACCAACTAGACCTACCTGGGGAGTGGGTGGCCCTGGCTTGGGCCTGGAAATCATGGGTTCATGGCTGATGTGGAAGGCTCTACAAAAAGAACCAAAAACAAAAGAAAAAAAACAGAAAAGAAAAAACAAAACAAAAAAAAGGTTGATTGATTAGTATAAAATGTCAACAAAATGTCCAAGTGCTGACCCCCTGAGGAGATAAAATACCAGGTTTGGGGTAACCTGCCAAGCTCCTATGGCAGGGATTAATTGACAGTCATATTCATAGCAAGTGTGATGCAGGCTGTGCTATTGTTAGCCTGTCTCTCTGATGCGTGTGAAGTGGTCACACGAGAAACAAAGAAACCTTAATAATTCTACAAACCATTTTATCATCTGTGTACTCGAGTGGTCTGGCAGCTGGAAACACTTTCAGTATTTAAACCAAAAGAGTGTACTTGTCGTTAATTTAAAGTAAACATCTCTGGGGATGTAAGTGGATATTGGAAACTTGTCTGTTTGTTTGGAGTCACTGTCTTAGCGCCAGAGCAACCCCCATCCAGTGAAGACCCCTTGATGTGATGTCCAGAGACCTCCAGGATTCAAGTTTAACTATAGTAGCATTGCCTTGGGTATCTGTAGCAGAAAGCTTCCCAAGATTACTAAAACCCATACCCAATAATATTTTTTTTGTGTGGGGAAAGGGTCTGTTCCAGGATGACCTCAGGTTTGTGTTTGTCTGCCCTACCTCAGCCTCCTAAGTGCTGGGATTTTAGATGTGAGTCACCACACTTTAATCAGGTTCAGTTTGTGTGTGTGTAGTTTTGCATGCATGCTTGTTGCAGGTTACATGTATGAGTGCATGTGTAGGGCAGAGGTCAGCCTCCAGTGAGTTCTTTAGGAAGTCATGCATCATAGTCTGAGACAGGGATAGGGCTCACACCTGGAACTTGGAGATTAGGTTTGGCTGGTCAGGCAGTGAACCCCCATGAAGATTCACCTGTCTCTCCTTCCCCAGGCCTGGGATTGCACGCATGTGGCTGCTCATATGTGTGTTCTGGTGGCCAAACTCAGGCCCGCACTGTTTGCATGGCGTGAGCTTCACTCACTGAGTCTCCTCCCTAGAAAACCAGGTTTCCTTTTGTTTTAACTTTCTCCAGGGGTTGCTTGAATCCTCATAGCTGGTAGATGCACTGGGCTCCCCTGCTGGAGGCTAGCCCCTGCAGCCTTCGGACAGGCCTTTGAGCCTTAGCTAGTGATGCAGCGGGCCGCAGAGCACCTCAAAGCCCAGATCTAGCTGATGGCTAGAGATCTGCGGGCATTTGCCTGTGTTACAGTGACCAGTGTGAGCCACCACGTTAGCTTTCTGTGAGCCAAATGAAACGTGTCTGAGTCTGAGACAGGAAGGCCATCAGGTGTTCATCCCAGATTTGGGTTCCCTCTCCTCGACCTTGAGGCAGCGTTCTAGAAGGGACCAGCAGACAGCTGTCTGCAGTGTGGAACATGAGAGTCAGTCCTCCTGGCCAGTTCTTGTGAGAGTGATGCCTGCCCAAGTCAGCAGTGCAGAGTCTGCTCCCTTGCTGCCCCTGCACCCGGGTATAAGTACACCCTCAGTGGTCTCTGGCTGTCAGAGCTCATCAGCTCCAAGTGGTTCTCAGCAGGGACACTCAGCTCCCTCTGTGTGCCCAAGGGGAGGAAGGTGCACAGAGAAGCTGTGAAATCACTGCATCTGAATCTAGGACTGCATTTCCTGGTCTCCCGGCGTAGCCTGGACCCATGTCCTTCTGGACCAAAGGCAGAGGCTAATTTGCACTGCAGGCTGGACTCAGATAGGGCATCACCTAGGTTTCTTAGATGGCTCGGAGGCATGGAGGGAAGGCAGTGCTTTTAGCTCTTCCATGTTTCGCTTGAGAACATTGAGTATGATCTATATTTAGAAGGTTCCTCTTCTGCTCCAGTACCTTAGGGGACCCAAGGGAAGTCCATTTGTTCCGGATAAGGCCTGACCATTCCAGAACTGATTTTGAAACTTCACAGCAGGAAGGTGATTATCCAGACCTGCTAAATCCCCAGGGCTCTGCTGGTTGTGACCAAGTGCAGATTTTTAAGTGTCGAGTTTCCGAAGGAAAGATGCCAATGGGTGTTCTGTAAATCATTTGTGCCGGCAGACTGACCCCATTATGTCAGCTAATCCTGGAAATACAGGAGGTAAATTTAAATCTTCGAGCATGAAGCACTTAATCAATATTCTAAATGTTTTCCTTGCAATTTATGCTTGCAGAGCAATGGGGTGCTTTGGCGTCCTGTTAATCTTCCATCAGGGAAGAGACACTCGTGAGAGGGGCCTGGGTGCTAGGGTGTGCTGGGGATGTCTGGTGAGAAGGCTGTCCTAGGGCAGGGAGGAGGAGGCTCGTTTCTACCCCAGGTCTGTCTGGGGCCAGGACGTTCAGATCTCTGAGTTACTGTATTATGTGTTTCACTTTTCCCAGGAGGCTGGAGTTGACCCCCGAGTACTTCTCATGCCTTCCTTTGGAGTATGTTGGACAACCTAAGCATTAAGTTGCTAGGAGGAATCGGACCTATGGAGTTAGGTGGACCTGAGCGAGAATGCTGGCTACCGCCTCTGCCACCTCAGTATTATTTGGTGGCACAGAGCATGTTCCTTAACTTCTCTGGATTTCTGTGGATTTGAGTTTCTTGTATTGATTAAGGAACAGTGCAAGTGTGAGGAGGAATGGCCACCCCCCCCNAAGTGGCTGAACTCTTTTCATGTGCAAGCAGTGCCCTAGAGATGTCTTTGGAATGCTCCAGCTGCAAAGGAGAATCTGCTCCAAGACGCAGGAGGAGGCAGCAAAGGAAAAGAATGTTGATGCTCTTTAGACCTTTATTTGTTTGTTTTTTACTCTATAAGAGACTTTTAACTAAACGTCAGTAGACAGTCTTTATCAAGGGGTAGGATGTTCTTTGGACTCCAGGCCAAGAAAGAATAGACACCCAATGCAGAAAGGCAGGCCCAGGTCTTTCTTGAAAGATCAGAACTGCTCCAGATTCCATCTTTTTACCTGGGTAATTCTCTCGGGAGCTCTGTCCTAACAGCCTGCTCCTTGGAACTACAGTAGGGTCAGATTCCATCCAACCTGGTTACAAGAGTGGTTCTGTCTGCCAAGGGCCTCACTGCACTCCTCACTAATGTCTCCATGGGGGACAGGTGGCACAATTGTTAGCAGCAAATGCTCTTCATTGCAGAAAAGATGGTGTCTAAGATCCAGCCCTGCCTCTCAGGTTCCACGGCCCAGGAGTGGACATATTTATACATCACTAGTCATGGTCTTGGATAAAGATTTACCTTTATAAACTCACTTATAAAAACCATCCACCATAAGCTCTTAATAGATAGCAATGTGAAGTTACGGGTTCAGTGTAGTTGTGCATATTTTTAATTCCAAGCTCTGGGGAGGCAGAGTCAGGTCAGTTTCTAGGGCCTACTGGTCAACCATCCTAACCTACTCAGTGAACTCTAGACCAGTGTGGAACCTTGTCTCAAAAAAAAAAGTCAGATGGAAGCTTGAAGAGTAATACCCAAGACTGCCCTCTGCCCTCCACATAAACATATATACATGTGCGTGTTCACCTTCACACACATGAGCAACCCACTCCCACATTCCTCCCACACAGGCATGAACATGTCCACACACATAAAAATAGAGAGGAGCAAAGAACATTTGCAGAGATAACGTGCATCACTTCATCCTACTGTGGTTAGGTGTTAATAAAGCAGAGTACACATAGCACTGTTCATGAAGAAGCCCAGAGTGGCCCATGAGGTCAGTACAGTTACTCTCTCTGTTTTTTCAGGTGAGACCTAAGGAACAGATCTCCTTAGTCAGGAGAGGAGATACAGTAAATCTACATCTCCTTTATGCATTCAGAATGCCTGTCCCGTAATACCTAAATCAGGGAACTTTAAACGTGTCTTTCCCACTAGCTGTATTCATCACTATAGATTAAATCGGTCCCTAAATTCTTGTCGAGTATCCGGCAGATTGAAGTGTCAGAATGGCTCATAAACTAGCATAAAGGAAAGTAATGGTGACTCTTCTGATGCCAACTGGTGTACCACAACACAACTCAGTCTTGACACTACCACCTTGTGTCAAACCATAGGCCCATCAAGGCTGGCCTCTCATAAGATGCCAGCTACCCTTCTGGGCTCTGCCTCCCAAATGCAGTCTGACCAGCAAGTTGCAGATTCAGGCGTCTGCAGGAAGCTCCAGGTTCTGGTCACTAGAGTGACTCATGGAACTCAGCCAAACTGCTAAGCTTAATAGCTTTGTTGTAACGGATGCAAATCAAGGCCAGCCAAATGAAGCTATGAATACAGCGACCAGAGTGGGCTTTGGTCGGCGATTTCTCTTGATGCCCTTCCCAGTGAGCTAAGTGCTTTTCATTAATTTGTCCCATGACTTTGCTCACCATCAAGAAGCTCCGTGCTGCTCAGCAGCTGAAGTTGCTATTGGAGTTACACTGAGAAGGCATTAGGGACTCAATCACTGACCACACATGACTGGACATAATCTTCAGGTCTCTCCAGATATTGTCTGCAAGTCAGGCCCAAACCCTAGAACCCAAGGTTCGGTTTTCTAGTGACCAGCACCCATCTTGATGTTTCTCATTACCACGCATTCAGGTATGGCCCATAGTGAAGAGACTATCATGAAATCTCAAGGATGTAGAGGTCACCTCTCAGAAGTAAGCAACAAAGCCCATCGAGTACTTTCTTAGGCAAAAATGCCATACCAGAGTTGATTGTTTACAGTTTGATTGCAGTCTTAGAGATATGCTGCCAAACTTTTCCTAAGAAAGGGGAGATGAAAACATTGGTGTCTTCTAGCTATGAAAGCCATAGCAAGTTACTTATCCTCTCTGCCCCAGTGAGATGGGCAAGATGGTGGAAGAGCCTCTTGGGAAATTAATAGGATCCCCTGTATTCTATCTGTACAACTTGCTTGGAGCTGTGATGACCTCAGGGTTTAAACTGTGTAAGTTTTTATGGGTTGTAAGTGGCTTGAGGGAGCTGTCAACACTAAGAAATACCTAACTGCCGATATCCTACCCTTACTAAAATGAACTTCTCCCAGAGGCCAGGCATCACTCTCAGTTCTGATTCCCAGGGGGTTTCTGGTCTTGGTGCCCTGTGCCGCTTTGTACTTACAGACTTAATACAGACAGGAAGGGCTGAGGCCATGTTACAGCTTCGAGTTATAGGAAATCGGTATTTCTCCTCTGGCATTCTTTGCTGGACATGAGCTGCACCTCTCTAGGGCAATCGGAGGGATTTCAGTCAAGATTATATAGGTCACTTTATGACAACCTAAAGCGGTCCCAGGCTTGCCAAATATCCTCTTGCAAGATAAAACTAACCTTTGCTTGAATACTGCCTCAAAATCACCTCACCTTCCTTCCTATGTGTTAAGAATCCTAGGAGATGCTAGAGAAAAGTGGCACATGGGAACAAGTCCTCCCTTGTGGTGTAGGCAAGAGTGGAACGGGGTGGGGCTGGGGCTATGGCTGCTGCTGGCCATGGTCTGTGTGAGATGTTGTAACAATGCTTTGGATGGGCTTTGACCAACAGAAATTGATGGTTTAACAGTTCAGAGGGAGATGGTTTGAGGTCCAAGTAAAGGATTTCTTCTGTGATAACTGGCTTCTTCCTGTGTCTTCATGAGAAAGGCTTAAACTCCATCTTGGGTCTATGCCCTCAGAACCTTATCAGTGTAACTACTTCCCAGAATCCTTTTCTTTCAGTGCTACCCTGTAGCATGATTAATAAAAATGTAGAGACAGATATTGGGGTTCAATCTGAAGACCAGAAAAGCAAAACAGTCAGCCACTGGCTCTTACCTCTACCTCAGTCCGGAATGGCGATCCTGCCTCCAGGAAACATCACAGTGAGACTGAGCCTGAAACCTGTCTCCTCCCGTTTTATACTCCTCTCTAGTTCTGGGATTAAAGGTGTGTACCACTACTGCCTGGTTTCTATGGCAACTAGTATGGCTACTGGGATTAAAGGTGTGTGTCACCACTGCCTGGTCTATAAGGCCGAATAGTGTGACTGTTTTACTCTCTGTTCTTCAAACAGGCTTTATGTATTAAAATACAAATGAAATATCACTACACTATCCCACTAGGCACCCAGGTTACAACATGAGAATTGAAGAAGAGGTACCTTCGGTCCCTGTCATTGCCAAAAACCCACATTTGGAAATTTTGGTTTTCCCAAAACAGTATTCCACCTCCAAATGGTGCCCGTTAGTGGCACCATGAGTGATGCTGACTTAGACTTGAGCTGTTAGCATTTTGGGTAACGCAGGAGCCCACAGCCTTCTGGAGCCTCACAGTCACTTTATTCTAGCAATATCTGTGACCCTGCAGCACACTGTGATTTGAGTACACTAACAAGGGACATCTCAAAGGGGACACAGGGTGGCAGGGTCGATACCAAACCAAAGTAGGGTTCCTCACATGTGGACTGAAGGCTGAGGGTTTCAGAAGGGTTGGGGCTAAAGGATTAGAAGGCCCCCTGACAGAGTTGCTGATGCTGAGCCAGTCTCTCGTAAAGTTCTTGATTCCTGGGCACTAAAGGCCTTTTCTTTAAGGCAATGTCCTTGGGGGTGCACAGAATCAGTTGATGGCACTGATGTCTTACTTTGCTCTTTGCTATGACAGAAATGCCTGGCGAGAAGTGACTGAATGAGGGAAGGGTTTGCTTACAGGTGGAGGAAATACAGTCTGTCATAAAGAGGGAGGAGGCTGGCCACACTGCATCCACAGTCAGGACACAGAAGGTGATGGATAGCCTTCTACTTGTTCTTCATTCCAAAGCCCCAGCCCTTAGGATGGTGTTGTCAATAGGTAAAGTGGGTCTTCTCACCTCAGTTAACATAATCTAGATAATACAGGGTCAGAGAGCCTGCCTAAGAAACACACCCTGACCCTGGAACAAGAGACAAACACATTTTGGTCCTGAAACCAGAACCAGTGAAAGAAACACACCTTGACCCTAAAACCAGAGCTAAAAGGTTAAAAAGGGCCAGTGGAATACTTTGGCCCTGAAACCAGAACCAAAGAAATACACTCTACCCCTGACCAACTCAGTCCCAAAACTAGCCAACCATTGAGCAAGAATCCAACCCATCTGTGAGCATGAAATCCAACCAATCTCTGAGCTTATCCAAGCTCAGGAATTGAAATCTGACCAATTCCCACCCTGAAAATCTTTACCCTACAAAAGCTGCACCCCTGAGAAACCATGTCTAAGTTCTGTACCTGTTCAGGTGAGAGCTGTCCTTTTGAACCTGGCAGAGGCAGCCACTCTCCTGCATTCTTCCCTTTCAATAAATCTCTTGAATGAGGTTTTGGTGAGACCTCCTTTTGCCTGAATGGAGCAGAGAAGTCACAACTTGTCCCAGGGCAGAGCTGTGACAGCTTCCCGGGGGAACCCTCCCCTGCCAGAGCAGAGCTGTTACCTTGGGAAAACCTTTCCCTGGAGCAGGGCTGTAAGATGCTATGCTGACAGTGACTTTATGGTCTACCTTGGCTCCCGACTGTTGGGATCCCTTTCCATCTGAGCTCCAACGTGTCCGGGATCTTACCTAATACAGACAATTCCATATATATATATACATGCATATATACATATACACATGCATACGTATATATACATAGATATACATATATACGCACACATATATACATAGATATACATGAATGCACACACGTGTGTGTGTATGTGTGTGTATGTATATACAGAGCTTAGACACAGCTTCTTAGGAGTGCAGTTTTTGTAGGGTAAAGATTTTCAGGGTGGGAATTGGTCAGATTTCAATTCCTGAGCTTGGATAAGCTCAGAGATTGGTTGGATTTCACGCACACGGATGGGTTGGTTTCCATATATATATGGTGCTAAGACACGGGTGCCTATCCTGCCTACCATGGCAGAGTTGTGGACCAAGTTACCAAATATTCCAAGGCCTTCATGGTGGGCCCAGGCCCTCACAGCATGGAGGCGGCCAGCGGATACCTTGGATATCATCTTCCTCTTTCAGGGAGTCAGCAGAGGAACTCAGGGAGAAACCAGATCCCAGAAGGAACCCACATTAGTCCTGGGAGGAAAGAGGCTGTCGTAAATAACTACTTATAGAATGCTTTTAGAGTTCTTGACCGAGGGAGTACCTGATTCAGAACTCAAAATTAGGTAGTGCACCATTAAGACTGCTGACAGTTCAGAGAACCGTAAATGTCTTTCACGTGTGTGTGCAAACCCACGTGGTGGAGGAAGCAATCAGGCTGTAGTGAACTGCCCCAAATAGGAACTGAATCTGGTTGCCAGGCTCAAGGTAGGGCCATACATACACATACCCTCTACGTGTTAAATAGTGCTTGTGAAGTATCTCAGTAACTGAGCAATTGGAATGGAAGGAAAGAAGGTAAAGAAAGAAAAGAGAAAGTAACTCCTGCCAGGAAGATCTTAAGGACAGAATTGCTGTTACCACAACCCTTGCCTAAATGCCTGGGGCCCTGCTAAGAGTCGCTCCACTCTGAGGCTCTGATTCCTGGTTGGGCCTGTGGTTGAAGGGACATTGGAAGAGGCCCCTGCAGTAGAAGACAAGCTGTCCCAGCCAGCCTGAAGATCTGGTTGCCTCCAGGTAGAAGCTGTAACCAGATTGTGGGCTTGTAAAGACTTAATTCAGGTAACGATTTCTTTGTGATTGGCGTGTTTGAATTGTAGCAAGCTAGGTTCAGCATATTGTTAGAATACATAATGCTATAATTTAAGGTTATTTTATCAGCAGTAAAGGGTTTTGTAATTCATTTAAAAAGTTGTAATGGGGTTGAGCATCTTCAGCGTAGTTAATAATACAGCATTTTATAGCCGACTGTAAAATTTCAGATTACAGTTTTTGCAATTGTGTAATCCTGTTTTATAGTTTAATAATTGTTCAAATGAAGGAGAATGTAAAGTTCCTTAAAATCAATTTAATGACTTAGAAAAATAGCTTTTATCAAAATCTATTGCACACCTTTAATGAACCCAGATGTCCTCCTTTCAACAAAGAGACCTGTTTTTCTCAACTAGATATCTTCCCAATTAAGCACACACAGTGCAGGGAACTCTGGGTTACAATTTTTCTCTCTTTTCCCCTCTTTTATCCTTAATCTCCTGCAAATAGAATAAACCTATTTGTCAAGCAAGCACAGGGAGAGAAGAAGCAGCCAGGCTAAGGAGCCTCAGCTGAGCGTGCAATAAATTGGTTCTCTCTTTAGAAGTGGTTTCCTTTTCACAGAAAACCCCTGGATCTTAGAGTCTCAGCTCCAGTTCCTGAGCCAATAGACTCTCCCATTAACACTCCCAAATAGCTTGTTCTTCACTGCTCTATGAAGTGAGCAGCTACAATGGGAGCCTTACATTATAATAATTTCATTATATGCTACCATTATGAGTCACGAAAACGTTAGCATATAGCATCGAGGAGACGGCACCAGCTCACTTTGTCATTGAAACTGTAGTTCGTGTATTTTTGAATTTACCATGAGTATGTCATTGGACAACAGTATCAATATAAGAAGTTACTCTAGGCCAGGTCCACACACGGGGTCTTGTGGGAAACAGCATGCAGGAATTCAGTAGCAGGGCCCACGATTACCGGGTAGCTCTTGGGCTGACTGCCTCTGGTTCAGATACCTGTCTGTGTTTCATAGAAATAGTACTTGCCAGAATACATTTCCCGTGGCAGGTCTCTTTCCTCTCTGGGGTACGGTCCAGAGACCTGGGGTAGTAGTTCATTATCACTTGGTTTTAGAATAGCTGTGCTTACTGATCCTGTGGCCTGTAGAGAGTGCAGCCACCACTTCCATTCATTTTCCTGCAAACTAAAATGCATTTTAAATCTCATGTATGTGGGTGTTTTTCCTGCATGTATGCCTGTGCCCCATGTGCTTGTCATGCTTGCACAGATATGCTCCCCGGGTACTGGAGTTTACAGGTGGTTGTGAGCCTCTATGTGGGCGCTAAGAATCCAGTTTGGATCCTCTGGAAGAGCAGTAAGGACTCTTGTAACAACATAGCTATCTCTCCAGTCCCTTAAAAAAAACACACACATTTTAAGCTAATTTCTCTTAAGCAACAAAATACAGCCATGACTATTGTGAGGATTAGCATGGGATCATGCAGGCGTCAGGGAGATGGTTAGTTCTCCAAGGTGCTTTTGTAAGATAAAGAGCTGATTGCCTGCTGGAGTTATCCTCGGAGAAGATGATACCCAAGGGGGCTATGCTTTGTGGTTACAATGAAATTCACAGTGCCCCACAGACTAAGATAAAGAATCTTTTGATCTCCTTGATCCTTGGATTTGTCATCTCTCCTCTGGACTTGGCGAACCCCACTGCCTAGAAGGGTTGGGATAATTAAACAGATCAAAATCCTCTAGCCCCAGCAAGAGTTCTCTGTCACTGTTTTATATTACTGAGTGGCCCACTGATGACCATGAGATAGGAAGAGCCTGGGCAGATGGGGCTCCAAGGTGCATCCGGAAAATGGACTTGGGCTTTGCAAAGCAGGCCTGCTCCCTGTCTGTGTGGGCCTGGGGTTGAATCTCTTGTTCATGTTCACCTGTTTACTGTGCCTTCTCCTTAGATTGTTTAAGACCACTAATCTCCAAAACTGAGGTGGGATGTGAAGACTAGTCCCACACTGCTACATTCAGGAAAGAGCCGTTAGTCTACCTGGGCTTGTGGTCCAGAGGGCAGTGTGGCCAAGCCCATCAGAAGGACAGTAATTCAGCCATGGACAATTGCTTAACCCAATTGCTGGGTAATAAACATGCTTAATAAAAAGGAATAGGATGTCTGCCCTATCTTGGCTATAAATATGCTCTCTTGTTCCGGGTAACCTACTAGAATACCTCTGAGCACACTTAGATCACATACTATAAATAAATCCAATTTCTTGTATTCCCTACTGACCTTTCATCTTTAGCACTTCTAACCAACCGCGCCTCCCTGAATAAGAGGCTTCACAGCGCTTGAACCACGGGGCTCACTGTGGAGGAATCTGCTGGGAACCTCTGCCTTCCGTCTCCATTGCCTCTCTTAGTTCAGACCCTGGAGGAGCCGTATTACCGAGGACGATATCTAGAGGGGAAACTAGGAAATGGGGCACTGGACAGATGTTAAGGGAGTTTTCCTCCCTAATAGTTGTTCCTCTACCTGCCAGTCAATTGGAGGGACCTCCGGAATGATGCAAGTCCCTTAACAGAGCACAAGTCATCCACCCCGTCTATCCTGACCTCTGGCTGCTCGGAGCAGCCATGTTTGCAGGCATTGTTACGGGTTTGGCGTTCAGGATTGGGAAGTCTCCTTTATGCTTTTTGTCCCTGTCCAAGGTAGCTCCATCCATGTTGACTGTGGGACCTAGTTATTGTTGCTCCTGTAGTAACGGTCCTTGTCTGTCAACAGGAAGACAAGATCTAGTTCTAAGGTCTGTTCCCTGTAAGGCTTCTGTGAACTGACAGGCAGAGGTCTGAGCTGTAGCCAGTCTTCAAGCATGCTGAGGTCTGAGGAAGTGTGTTCAGATTCCTGCATGGCCACTCCAAGCTGTAGAAAACAGCAAGTCACAACCTCTGAATCCATGCATGGCCAGCCTGTACAGAAGGGTGCCCACCCACAGCAGATACCTGGTAAAATACAGGTGGACTCTCAGTGGAGACTTTGAGCAACAGGAACAGTTGCAGTCAGCATTGTTTTTAGGCTACCTGGCTTTCCTGTGCATTTTCTAGAATATTTTCCTCTGCTAAATGCGCAATTTAAAAAGATTTAACTGTGATTTACCTTATCCATCTTTTATTTTGTCAGCACTAAGTATCACTGTCTTTTCGACAGAGAGTGGACAAAAGTGTCTGCTGCCTGCTTGGTCTTGAGACTGTAGTTTTTTTTTTTAATTTAAAAAATGTTTTTATATCAAGCCCTAGCTACCACCGTGAGTCGTAAGGCCTTTATGGGTCTGCACTCAGCTGTACTTCAATACACTGGAGAATGAGAGGCTTAATAAATAACATCTGATGAGACGGGCTGTGGGTCTGATGAGGAGTCGGCTGCATGCACTTCTCACTGAGGACAGCAGTGCGTCTTTGACACTCTCTTATGGATCTGCATCTCCAGCTGCCTATGTTTAGGACATAGATGTCTTGTAGAGATGTCTCTCCTCCTTGCCTTAATGCCATTGTTACTGAATGTTTGCACCACAGAACAACACCCTCCCTCCCCCAGCAGACACCCCCCAACCAAAACGTCTTTCACGCATTGTTTAGCATCATTGTTAATTGGGCATAATTTTCTAAACTACCGCTCGTAATTGCTTCTTGTCTGAATATTTTACTAATCAAGCAAGCTAGCTAACTATGAATGAAAACACACAGTTCTGTGGTGAATTTTGCAACGTATGTTTGCCCCAACACGGGGAAAAGCAAAACAGAAGATGATTGTGTGGAATACCAAAGCTCAGCTACAGCATCCTGTTGCGTTTCAGGCCACGGTCTTTATGCTGCTTCTCCCCATCCTGCTGTTAAGTCACAAGGGTGGAGAATATCCTTTTATGTGTTAGGAAACTGAGGGGGAGGCCCAAGGGATGTGTCTTCCTGGATGTAAGTCTGTTTCATGTTTCTTTCATGGCATCCATTTTTAAAATCGTAAGGATGATCATGAGCCACTTTCTTTCATATAATGTTCGTAGAAGCTAAATTAGCCTCAGAGTTTGCATTTCCTGTTATTCTATTTTAGTAGTAATATCCTGTCCCAGTCCAAGACCTGCTGGAAACCAAAGCGAGGATAAGGTGATGTCAGTAAGAACTTGCAGAGAGCTTCCTAGGGTCCGGAGAGACCGCTCAGTTGGCCATGTGCTTGACACCCAGCACGAGGGCCTGAATCTGGATCACTAATCCTGATAAAAAAAAAAAAAGCCAACAGCCTACCTTCAACAGTCCAGCTGAACTGGTGAGTTCCAGGTTCAGTTGTAAAACCAAACAAACAAACAAAAAAACAGATAGACAGGGACTAGCCTCATAGTACACACCTGTGTTTTCCAGCCTGCATTCTCTTCAGCATACCTTACCAATCAAGCCAGTACCAGAACCAGCCACTGGATTATGGTAGAAGCTGTCCGTCTTAACTGACACTCAGAACCAGCCACTAGACTATGGTAGAAGCTGTCCGTCTTAACTGACACTCAGAACCAGCCACTAGACTATGGTAGAAGCTGTCCGTCTTAACTGACACTCAACCCTCTCAGAAGCCGACCCGTCCTTTCATAAACATAATCATGTCTGAGTTCACTGAGTGTCCAAGCTTGTTCTCCAGGTCTGCACCCCTGCCACCCTTGCCCTTTGGAAACACAGGCTCCAAAACTGAGTGTGCCTGCTCTCGGTTCTTCTGGAGGACGCTGCCATGTGAATTATCCCAGTGCCGTGTAGATGAACAGCACCATGAGAAGGAACACTGGATTTAAAGGAAAAAATGAGTGTAATACATGAGAAAAGGCAGATTCGCTTTTAAAAATGTGTGTGGATTGGCGAGAAGCAAGATAATTATAGAAGTCTGCCCTCAAAATGATGAAAATTGAAAAAAGGAGTCAAACAAATGCTACCCCCATGTTCAAGCAAATGAGAGTAGAGGCTGGGGATGTGGCTTGGTTGGCAGGGAAGGTAGAGGTGACCTAGCAGGCACAAAGCCCTGGGTTCTACTTCCGTTGCTGCATTGGCCAGGCATGGTGTCTCACACCAGTAATCCCAGAGCTTGAGAGGTAGAGGCAGGAGGGCCAGATGTCCAAATCATCCTCAACTACAAGTTTGAAGCCAGCTGGGGCCACATGAGAATGGATCAAAAGGAAAAAGAAAATTAAACAGTGGGTATTCTGTAGCTCTTAGTTCGTAAATGCAG
The DNA here is from genome assembly GCA_001685095.1 of Ellobius talpinus. Lineage (NCBI taxonomy): Eukaryota > Metazoa > Chordata > Mammalia > Rodentia > Cricetidae > Ellobius > Ellobius talpinus. The sequence goes on along the minus strand of LOJH01005189.1, from coordinate 16,477 downwards.
CTTACACTAAACAAAAGCCAGAAAATTCTGCTTAGTGGACTTGTCCTTTAAAAGTAAAGTACCCGTGTTCAATATTCAAAATCTTGTATGTATGTGCCCGCACCCATGCTTGCACACACACAGAGGCCAGATCAAATACGGTGGATTCCCTACACTTGGAGTTCAAGGCAGTTGTAAACCTTCCAGTGTGGGTTCTGGTAACAGAACTCAGATCCAAGAGCAGTACATTCTCTTAGTTGCTGAGATGGCCCTCCAGGCCTCAGTCCTTCGGTTGTAAAACAGTTGGATACACCTGTTGTGTGAGTTTCCATTTTTCTTTTCTCTGGTCAAGGCAGAGAGTTTCTGCTCTGGGTGTAGCAGAAACACAGACCAACTCTGACTATGAGCTGGTGTTGAGTCTGAGACCTTCTAGACTCTTCTCTAGAGCTTGTTTCCATGTCCCCAAGGCCGTGATGCCCACCCCCCACCCCAGTCTGGCTTCCTTTTAGTCCACCAGGATGCATTATGGGAAACCTCATCTAAACGCAGACCAGTTGGAGTCAGGGCTGCTCCAGGTGAGGAAGTCACCTCTGTTGACTTTGCTCGCCCTACCTTATGACCTGGTTTGGCTTGCCCAGCCGACCCAGCAGGCCGCCCTGGGTCTTTGGGAGCCTGTGCTGGGTCTCCAGTAACTGCTCAGTGAGGATTCTTTGCCAGGTCTTCGAAGCTCTTCTCACAGTGAGAGCCATTGATGGAGCCTCAAGCAATGCTGGGTTGTGGGCCTGGAGGAGGTCAGGGTGAGCTGTGCAGTCTCCGTGGTAAGAACACTAAGCAGGACCATGGTTCACCCTTTCAGAGGAGGCTCCCAGTTCACTCAAGCTCTCTTCCTCCTAACAGAGCTCAGCTCGAAGGAAGTGGGTTCCTTCCCTGCTAAGCACAGGCTCCAGAAGACAAATGGCCAGGCTCTGAGGAGGGCTTTTTGTATGCACTTGTTTCGTGATGCCAGCTTTACTGCAAATCATTCAGGCCAGTGGCCGCAAGCAGCTGTTACGAAGTTTGTAGGGAAGGTAAAGTTTGAAAATAGACAGTGGAGAGATTTTGGAAAGGCTGGCCAACTGCTTGTGACCAGACTGGCAATAAAAACCTCTCCCAAAAGTCAGGAGCAAAAATCCAAAAAGCCGCAGTGTGTGAAAGGCTTGAGAACGCTGCAGCTCACAATTTAGCCAAGGTTCACTCGAATCCACCTTCCTTCTGTCTGCCTTGTACATGCAGAAGTTAATTTGGGCAGATGCGGATCAAGTACACTGTAGACTCGTTATGTAACAAGTGCTAACCATAGATGCCCATCCTCAGGTGAGGCTGTGTGATTCAGGTACCGTGAATAGGGCGTGGCAAGTTACCCTGCTTGGGTTCCCTTGGGATTAGGTACACACCCTTCTCCCTCTGTTTGGTCTCACAGAAGAATATCGGATATGAATATTTAAGCTGAAATGTGGATACAAGCCCAGGACTTTCACTTTTGAACTATTTCAGAAAGATCTCTTGCAGTGACTTTCCCCAGCCAGAGTCCAATCTATTCTGTAGACAAGAAGACTCCTATGCTAACGAGCTGGTATTGACAAGCGTGATAGATGCGGCAAGGTACTTAGCGAGAGCAAAGTTGATTGTGTTTTACAGCCTGTGTATTTCTCTGTTTATTGCTTGTATTCTGTCATTAAGCAAACAGGTTCCTAATATAGCAAATCTCTCTAATCAGTAAAGCAAGAGAGAAAAGAACCAGAACACATTAATTATGACCATTTGACTGTGGCCTGGGCAGTCCGCTGCTATCGGATTGGGCAGCTTCTGCTGGTTTTATTTCCCAGAGTTAAGGCAGAGAGGGAGCGGCTTTTCTCTTGCATGGAGGAGAGCAGAGACATGTTCCATGCCCTCCTGGCTGACAGCTGCCTAAAATCCCGAGATTAAACACCGATTTCTCCACAGAAATGGAGTCCTGGGGCAGCAAAGCCAGGCTCTGCAAGGGTGCACTTTTAAGTCTCCAATTCCATAAACAGACCAGGCATGCTGTTCACACCCCTGTGCTGTCTCCAAAGTCCTGCAGAAGCAGGTGGGGACGCCGGTGGCAGCTATAAATTATGTGTATGCCTGTGTGTTCTGCACTGGAGTGCAGTTGGCACCAGGACTGGCTTTCCAAATGCTGATGCCTGGGTTAAAATGCAGAGAGACCACTTGGAGTCCAGGTACCAGAGGTTACCAGCAGCTAATACATTTATTAACCCTCTGGTGCCAGAGACCAGTAAGGTCTGGCCTCCCAGTCACAGAGCCTGGAAATTCTATTACGGGACATGCCTGGACTTGTTGATTACCACCAGGGGCAGTTTTGAAACAGCTGCTGAGGGGACAAAGCTTATGGAGTCTCTAAAGGGCAGGTTTCTGTGGTTCTCCAGAATGTAGGCAAGGCTTTGGCAGCACACTCTTGCCCTTTTTAATCCTTGAGTTGAAAACCTCAAGGCACTGTGTCTTAGTGGTGACCTTTCACACAAAGCAGAGTCAGGGGGCTTTGCCTGAACCACAGGACCAAAAACTGATAGGAAACACTTAAATAAAAGACATTGGATAATTCATCTTTTTCAACCTACTGTAATAATTATTCAAATTAACGATTAGAAAAAACAGAATAGATGCTTCATTTTCTCTGTCATTTTCATTTTAAAAGTGATATCCTACTATTAGGGTCAGTGTCCTTGTAGGCGTGGACTGCCGAAGCTCTCGGTGCGGTGTCTGTATGTCCCTACCATGTGCCAGGGAACCACAGGAGGGCTCACACCCTGTGCCAGTGCATCTTTATGGAGCTGCTGGCTTTACCAGTTTGCAGTTTGGTGATGACAGCTGGCCTTCCACTTTGGGGCTTAGTCAACTCTCTAGAGAGTCTCCGAAAGAGTGTGTGTATGTGTGTATGTGTGTGTGTGTGTGTGTGTGTGTGTATTGGGGGGTCTTTTAATTTTGTTGATTTCATCTCAATTTTCAGCAAGCAAAACAATCCTTAAGTATGTAAGTTTTTTGGCAAATATTCAGCAGTTGTTGAAGGAGGTGGGGGTGCCCTGTAATTTTGCATTTGACTTTATCACAGCTGACTAGCTAGACTGGTTACTTAATGATGTTTTCATAAACACCCAGAATGAAAATCTTGGAAGCACAGAAATAACAGGTTTTGTGGGCTTTCTATAGACACAGGTTTTCTTAAGGACAGTGGTATGTTTCCAATCCTCCATGGTCACTGGGGTTCGTGCTGTGTACAAGACTACTGAGCGTGAATCCAGGCAGTGTACACAGTCCCTCTACTTGCTGACCACATGTGGTGTGGGTACTAGACAAAGCTTGGTCTGCAGTTAATTCCAGGGTAGGCATGGGCCCTGTGGCCTGCATCTCATCAGGTAGGGACTTAACCCCACCTCACATCTGTGTGCAGTCCTTTGATTTTATTCAAGTATCACCGCCTACACTTTCTCCTTAGTGGCACATACCTTACAGTGTCTCCTGCTAGGTTTGGGCAGATCCTGCAAGACCACTGTGTTTACCCTACTTGGCAGTCATGGTGATAACTCTGGCAACAGATGGCTCTGCAGGAAGCTTACTAAGTGCTTTCTGAAAGCAGGGTTTAGAGACCTGCCTTGGCCTGTGGACAGCCAAGCCTCTGAGGGCCGCAGCTGGGAAGGCTACCTTGGGGAAGCCGCTCTGGATTGAGTAGCACACTCTCACTTGGACTCAGCATTCTGTGTAGCTATACCCACCAGGATTGCCCTCCAGCTACAAGATAACTGTTAGAAGTCCGTAGGATGCTGCTTTGGGGAGCAGGAGCCCATAGCCGACAGACTTGGGTCTATTCTTAAAAATGCATTTTCCTGTGCCAGTAAGTGATCACTGCAGACGTTCTCTGAATGAAGACATAGCTGGGCAGTTTCGATGCAGGCATGTTGACCTGTTGGAGAGCTTAGAAGCATGTTATTTAGTGTGAGGCCCTCAGTGATGGGGCATAGAAGTCTACCCATGTGCATGGAAGCCCACTAGAACGTCTGGCAAGACAGCAGCCCTTTCTGGATAAAGACTGCCCCAGGTTCCACAATGCAGATTCGTGGGTGCCAGTCAGGCAATGGGGAGGCCACGGTGGCCAGCTCAGGCGCTGCTTTGCAGTGACCGCACTACAGCAACAGTGTGAGGCCACACTACCTCATAGTCAGAGGTCCTGCTGTTTCCCCAAACCAGTCAGTGCATGGATTAGTTGCACAGGAGTCCCTCAGTGGGGATCTTTGTCTTTTGTAGCTTATGGCCAATAAAGAAAAGTGGGAATGGGATTGTTTTAGCGCCATTTGGGAGCCTGGGCACAATTCCAGTCTTGACGTCCTACACATTATTCTCTGTAGATAGCAGAGCGGTGGCTCAGACCTGCTGTTATTACAGATTAAAAGGAGGCTTTTGAGTAAGTTCAATTCCGCTTGAATTTCCCCTCTGATCTTCTTATACATAACATTTAGTGACCTTTGAACAGCCCGGGATGGTTCACAGTGTCTTGTTCTTGAAGCTTGCTTAAAGGTTTCTATTTCATATTCACGGCTGGCATATGCAAATATAGGTAAAGATTATGATGCCTTCCCAGTGGCATTATGGTCAACAAATCACTCCTTGGGCGAGCATGCTGTCGTTTTAGCCTCGTGTGTCTTCAGTGAGCCTCAGAGGCTCACAGCATACAAGGCAGCCTTTTAGCAGCCTGCCCCCAGAGCTGGTGGGTAGCTCAGGTATTCCTCGATTCAAAAGGTGATTGTTTATCAGTGTTTGCCCTCTTCATGGACAAGCTCTTCCTTGGTGTCAAAGGCTGCTGCCCTTAGGGCTGAGGGTGGGTACTGTGGGAAGAGTTCCTTGTGTGGATTTGGGGAAGACAGAGACTGAAGCAAATCTGTGTGTTTTCCTAGAACTGAAGAGTCCTGTATAGTCCTAATTAGTCCTAATTAAATAAAAACCCAGAGTCAGATATGGGGGTAAATGCTGAAAGATCAGAGAAGCCAGCCGCTAGAGAGACTTCTTACCTCTGTTGAATCCTCAAACCAAATGGACTATCCTATCTCTGCAAACCCTCAGGCTGAATGCCAGGAGCTCCTGTCCCCTCCCACTCTTCATTCCTCTCTTTGCTGCCCTACTGCTGGGATTAAAGGTGTGAGCCCCCACAACCCAGTCTCTCTCTCTGATTCAGACAATCTCCTGTAGCCCAGGGCGGCTTTGCCCTCCTGATATTTCTGTTTCATCCTCCCAGATGCTAGGATTAAAGGTGTGTACCACCACTGCCCAGCCTCTACAGTACAGGGTACACGAGTGGCTAGCTCCACCCTCTGATCTCCAGGCAAGCTTTATTTGTCAAAAACAAACTAAACATCACATAACAGTCCTGGTTGCGTTCTGTCTCTGCAAGCATCTTGCTGTATGATCAGTCATTTAACTTCTCTGGGCTTAAGTTGTTTGTGTTTATAAAATGCGTTTGTACTGAGAGGGCAATTTTGATGGTCCGTTCCTTGCCATTGAGTGATGGAAATGTCCCTTTCCCCGAGTCCTCAAGCGTAAGCCCAGTGGTGGAATTGGTCCAGTTAAGGGGTAAAGAGAGATTAAGGCCTTCACTGCTCAGCCCACTCACTAGCAACTGTCTCATTTCTGAGTTTCTGTGTCGGGGTCTGTCTTGGTTACTACTCTATGGCTGTAAAGAGACAGCAATGACCAAAGTGACAAAAGAAGTGATTTAACTAGGGGCTTGCTAATAATTTCAGAAAGTTAGTCCTTGATCATCATGGTGGGGAGCATGATGGCAGGCAGGCAGGCAGGCAGACAGCAGTGGAGCTAAAAGCTTTTACATCCTGTTCCTGATCCACACAGGAGGCTGAAAGGGGGAGGGAGCTGAGGAGAGGGGTTTGGTCTGGCATGGGCTTTTGAAACCTCAGAGCCCATCCCCACTGACATACCTCCTCATCCTTCCTAAACAGTTCACCCACAGGGAACCAAACACCTGAGCCTGTGGGGGCCACCCTCACTCAGACCACCACAGGGTCTGTAGTGCTAAGTGAGTCCTCCAGGTCATCTGTCTGAGAGTCCCTGCAGAGGTGCTTTAACCCCCAACCTTGGAATTGTTTGCCTGGAAACAGGCAGCCCCATGAACTGAGTTTAAGGCCTGAATTCTTTCAGCTCCCTTCCAGGCTCAGCATTGGGAAACATCAAAAGACTGGAGCCTGGGGCAGGAGTTGGAAAATAAGCAAAGCAACAAGCTTCCAGGAGACTGTTACTAGTATGTGGGCGTGTCTGCTACTGCTAAAAGCCCTTTCCCCAAATTAGCACCCAGAAAGATAAATGAGTTACCACTTCAGAACTCTCTCTCCTGCATCCTGGTCCTGCCTGTGCTGGTCCTGCGCAGACACGGTGACAGGTAGCTGCATCCTGGTCCTGCCTGTGCTGGTCCTGCGGCAGACATGGTGACAGGTAGCTGCATCCTGGTCCTGCCTGTGCTGGTCCTGCAGCAGACACAGTGACAGGTAACTACCAGGCTCTGAAATAGGGCAGCCCTGAGCAGAGGCGCACAGTCAGCCACTGAATTCTGAAGACCTGGGAAGAAAGAATGCCAACTATCTCATTAATTTTTTATATTGATTCCATGTTCAAATGATAATACAGTTGGTTAAATAAAATATATAATTAAAATTAACCCTGCTTGCTACCTCTTTATTAGATAGCCACTTGGATGTTGTAAATTACAGATGGGGCTCACAGTTGTAGCTCCTATATTTATCATCCAACCCTGCCCTAGACTGTTGATTAATGGATCATAATTAATTACTCTTCCCTTTTATGTCTGAGTGCTTTTTTCCCCTTTTGTCTCTTTCCAGGCACAGAAGCTGAAATCCAATGTGTCGGGCAGTACACATCTCTGTCTTAGTGATGTAAGTGATATTTCTTTTTGTGTTTCTTCTCTTTTAGGGACATAGACTTCTGTACTGGGTAGATAATGTGTAATATTTGAAGATCAGTAAGGTCTGGGATTCAGAAAAGATCTCATCACCCTCTGTAATGACCTGCCTTTGGAGCAAGGTGTAGAATTGAGATTCCGTGCACAGTTAGAACTAAACGTACAACTTGTGATCTTCACCAGAAAGCCAGCCTTAACACTAAATCCATTGTTCCATGTTGAGAGATGCCTGAGGTCAGTTACCGGGAATCATTGTGCCTGCTGGCTCAAGGATCCTGACCTGCAGCGCCTCTGAGACCCTCTACACTTGACAAAGAGGAGCTAGCTAAGTGTATTGTGTGCCCTCTTTCTCTGTTGTGAGGGGATGCAGCGTCACGGCCCTGAGCATCTGTGATGGTGCAGTGGAGGTGTACACCATAGAGAGAGATAGCTGTGCTGGCCAGACAGAACAATGCGGGTTAGGAGCTAGACAAGATTTTGGCCCTGTGGAACTCCTCTTGTGGGGTTAGTTAGGGATTCAGGGAAAGTCTCTGGCTACTGGTTGTCTCTGGCATTCATAGTGAACCGTCTGTCTCTCCATGAGCCACACATTCCTAGATGGTTCTTCCTGCCTTCCTTACCCCCTGGAGAGAGTCAGCAAGAACCCCCTCCCCAGTGAGGAGGCCACAGCTGTTAGATGGTCTAGAAAGAGAAAGGCAGCGATCCCCCCCCCACACTAGACCTTTTCCATCAAAAAGGATGTGTGAAGGAGTGAGAAGAAAGCATGGGCCCCCACTTGATCCAAAGGACCCATATCTTACCTAAGTTCACAGACCCATCTCCTAAAACTAAAAGTTAGCCACTTGGATCTCAGTGATAAATCTCAGGGCAGCTTTTTGTGCGAGTCTGCCGTGAGGGAGAAGGAAAGTGGGGTAGAGAGCATGGGTGAAATATAACACGAGGGAGTGGGTACATGTTGCGGATGATAACGAAAACATTCTTTCTTCCAGCCTGATTATGAAACGGATGGTCTCGCTGGTGCCTCCAGCCGCATAAACCCAAATTCAATGTCGGCTGCTCCCCATTGCAGTCTGAGCTCACTGCTGGCTCTGGTGGTCACCGCTCTAGCCACTCTGTTATCTGTATCCTTGGCAGAAACATTGTAGCTGCATTCAGAAAAGACGGAAAGACAAGCGAGAGAAAAGAACAAACAAAACCAAGCCTCCTGTTTCCTCTCCTCTTGTATTGTCTGAAAATCCAGTTTTAAAAGCTCAGTTGAGAAGCGGTTTCATCCGGCTCGAACTCTTTTGTTGTTTTTAAGGAAGCTTCTCGTGACCCCGAGGGGCTTCTGTGGAAGAACCACTACAGGGCTAATTCCAGACTCGGAAGGCTCCGCGGCATGGTGTGGGTTAAGGGACCATTTGTAAACTGAATGTAAAGCAATCTTGAGGCTGTGTTTTGGATGGTGATGGTCATGGTGGTGAGGATGATGGTGGTGATGGATGATGGTGGTGATGACGGTGATGGGTTTAACAGCTTAAAGTCTGTTCTCTCTCCTGGCTACAACAGGAGATGCTATTGACAAAGATTCTTCCCTGTCTTATTTAATAGCTTTGAATTGTATTAACATGACTGCACCCTGAAACGGATGACAAATGAAGGTTGGCCTCAAGTGTGGACTTTTTAGACTCCGCCCTGTACTAAAAAGGTGCACCTTCCTATTTACGTTCTGCACACAGTGTTTATGGACCTGCCGACCATTCTGTGACCCTCAGCAAAACAAAAAACCCGGTCACATCGAAATGTAGAACCTGTCTTTCAGCCCAGTAGGGGAGAGTGGCCGCGGGCCTCACACAGGGCCCGGGATTGCTGGCTGACTCCTGAGCCTTGCCTGAGTGAGAAGCCCTTGAACAGGAGCCGGCTACGGCTGAAATGCAACTGCTGGGTGTTGCTTTACTCTTCAGTGATTCCAACTATTGGCTTTCTACATTTTGAAAGGAACAATACTGTTCTTGTTTTTTTACTGATGGTTTAATACAGACACATGCAGCGTGTTTTCCTCTCATAGTTAGTGCCAGCCCCAATATTAACTTCACCGATAACAGCTCTCGGAAGCGGACCCCAAGGAGCCCCCCATGCTTCAACTGAGACTGCGTCACATTACTGTGGACAGGCAGGAGAAAAGAGAGCAGCCAGCCCCTGTCTATCCAGCTTGAAAAACAAGGCTGTGTACATGGAAGGAACAGGTCGATCCTTGTAAAGGGTGCCACAGTTTGGTGGCAGGACTGGCAGTTGGCACAGCCCCAGTATCTTGGCTTTCGTGTTATCTGACAAGGGCAGCTTTGATTATGACTAAGCACAAGGGACAAGATGGAGATGTACTGCTCTCTTTCAAAGTTGATCCCTGCCAGGGTGCACAGGAGTTATCCGTGCTCCTGACTGCGGTGTGGCCACCATTTAGAGCGGTTTCGTTTCAAGGTCACCAGGCATCTGCTCTGTCTTACTCTATGGCCTTTATCACAGACTGTGCCCCTGCAGAAAGGAATGGTGGTTTATGGATCTTGAGGGCTAACATGGGGTCTGGAAAGGTGAACTGGTTGTCAGTAATACACAGAGCAGGATCGGACGGTCTTGATGTGACATGTGGCTTACATAGCCACACACCTCCTCCTGAGTCCTCTTCCTCGCCTGAGCAGATCCTTGGGTGTATCTAAGCCCTGCTTTAGATGGTCAGGTTCAGAATCTTCAGCCGATTGCCTACTGGCAACCGTCTTTCCCCAAAAGTGAATAAAGGAAAGAAATTCTTCCTCCTTGGAGCCCTGGAAATATGATCTTGCTTCCCACCCTCAGAGAGACAGAGGCAGGGGCCCTGGGGCACACATTCTGCTGATACCCGCCCCCCTGCTCTCTGAGATTTGCTTTGGATGACAACAGTTCACCTGGGAAAGGGGGGAAGAAGTCTGTGAAAGTCAAGAGATGAACCTGGTTTTCAGCTTTTTTGGTGTCTGGGTACATTTATATCCAAATGCTAATGAATACCAGTGTAAAATACTCGGTAGCAGTATTTTTTTATGTCAAAATGTTTCTTGGGGAATGTATCCAGCATCCACATATGCCTGATCAGTGGGAAGTTCCATGAAGACTCATAATACGTACAGCAAATAAACACCTTGCGTGTGTCAAAACCATTTAGGATGCCAGTCATGTATGGGAGTGTATCTCTTACAGAGCATATTTTCTTTTAATTAAGGTATCTTCATGTATCTACACTGGACTAATTGCGTGTGGGTCTGACTGGGTGTGATCCACCTTAGGAAGCTATCGATTAGCCCTGCAGACTACTGCAGCTCTAATTAGCTTCAGAGGACCACAGAGGAAACAGGAGTCCTGTGCTAACAAGGGCAGCCTTCAACGAAGAACTCACAGTTATGCAACATGCAGATCAAACTTGGAAAAGCTCTCGCCAACAAAAATCTCATTTTCTTTCAGAAATGAAAACATACGAATGCTACCAAATCCTCAGTTTGAAAGCAAGTAGCTGAGGAGATAAACAGTGGGCGGGGCCTCGCTTAGGGACAGCGTGGTAGGGAGACTTAGAAAACCAGCTCAAGTTAGCGGGCTTGTCATTCGTGGTCTCAGCTTGACACATGAGCTTGACAGAGATTTGTCTGGAGAGTGGAGCAGGAAACATGGCAATCTTCTCACCTGATGTCCTCCTGGAGCCCTGATGAGCAAGTCGCCACTTTCTGTCCCTCTGTTTTCCCTTTGCACAGACCCAGGTTTGGTCTGCTGGGGTTGGATTCCTTGCAGAAAGTCCCTCACGGAAGTTGGCTTTGCTAGTGTAGCAGACAAGTGTGTCCAAAGTGATTCAGAATCTAGTCAAGAGAGAAGGCAACAGAGCCTCACTGAGTAGAAGCACAGTCTTTCAGCCTGACCTTGAACGTCCAGAGCAGATAGCCTTTGTGAGTCTGTTGGAGAGCACAGGAGAGACGTGCAGCAGGGAGGGGATTCGGCATCTGATTTTTTTTGAAACCTCTAATAGAGAAAAGTAGACGTTACACATTGCAAAGGGTTATTTTTCATTGAGTAAAGAGTCTTGTATCTAGGTGTGATTGGAAGGTAGTTTCTATTTTGTTTGGAAGGCAATTCCATGTCTTGTAGTTAAGCAGAAATGTCTAAAGTTATAGCTTCAAGTTCATCCCAGTACAGCACAGGAACTCTCCAGAGTCCTGAGTTTAATCCTTGTCTGTTAGTCAGACACTCCCAAACATCCCATCAGCTGAGTCAGAGAGACAAGAGAGGGTGAAAGTGTGTTTGGATCAATGTTTAGTTAGGAAAAGAGACCTAAGAGCAGTGGGGGTTTATATAATTAGCAATTATTTTCTTAGATTCCAACATAAACGTACTTCAGTTATTACTTACAAAATAGTGGACTCAGAGGAGCTGCCGTTGGGAAATGTGTTTTTATTCACATAGCCAGACATGCACGACTTTCCTGATCAGTATGGGCCAGAGAAGGGCTGCTTAAGCCAATTCTCGTTCTGCCTTTTGAATGCTGTTCTGGTCTTTGTGAATCACCTCCCTGCAGTCTCTGCTGGTGTTGTTTGTGCTCTTTGCCTGAGTGAATGAGACCATGGGAGACGCATCTTTCCAAGAGAAACCGTGGCAACAGATGGAAGTGAATTACCATGGCCTGGGCACTGTGACACCAGGCGGCCCATCTTCCCTGAGCCACCAGGGTTTGGAGAGATGAAGCAAAATCAAGGTGCAGCAAGCTGCCAAGACAGCCAGTGGGCTGTTGACTTTGCTGATGCCCGTCACTGGGGCTGTGTTCTTCTGATAAAATAGCCGGTGTCCTGAGAGTGTCAGGAGGTCTTCTTTGGAAAGGAAGCTAGACACGATGGGTGATGAGGGAGGACATTGCTTTTAGAAACCCTCAAGTAAAAGGCTAGGGAATGTGGCTGGGTAACCCTAGGAGCTATGTTTCTCTCTCGCCTTGAACAAGGAATCTCATGTCTTTATCTGACATGCCTTGACTTCAATGAGGCTTTTCATACTGAGCAGGTTTAAGTCTGTTTTCTAGAATTCTTCACGAAGAACCGTTACCTAGGAATGATAGTCTGGCTGCAGAGGCCTTACTCCCGTGGGCTCCTCCTGTGCCTCTGCCCTGGTACGCACTCTGTAGGATGTCCAATTCCCAAGGAAAGAGATGTCTTAAGCTGTGGTTGGTTTGGTCACCATCCTGTTGATTGGTGATGCCGCTGCATTTCCCTTTTCCTTTATTGCCTGAGTACATCATAGAGTATCTTCTAAGGCCATCTGCACCCCAGTCGCTCTGAATTCAATGCTGCCAACATCCAGCCACATCCCGTCAGATGCTCATCTTGTGGAAGGAAGCCTGTCTGGAGCCAGGTGATGCAGCATCAAGCCAGGAATGCCCTCCCCCTCCCCCTCTCTTGAGAGCCCTCTTCACTTTGGGTACCCTGCTGCCAAGCCCTCATGGGAATCCCTTTGCTATCTGGGGGGGCTCCTTGATAGTCCCAGAAGCAGCTCAGAGTGACTCTTCGTCTGAATGTGCCACCTGCATTTCTGATGAGTTCTGAGACCCAGCCCAGAGGGGTGGGGAAGGCACACAAACCCAATTGCAATAAGCTGCCTGCAGAGTGCTCCAGCCTGCTGCTAATCATCAAGGCCTCCGAAGCCCCTAAGGTCTGTCTCCAAGCTCATTTGACCAACGCAGCTGTGACTTCGGCTGTCTGCTGCTGGCAGGTGCCAGTATCAACATCTTGTCCCACTGCCACGAGGAGGATTTCATTTCCACTCCAGGGCAGCTGCCAAGCCCAGCACCAGCACCAACAGAAGGAATTCTCTGGGTTCTGTCTCTTTAACACACTCTGAAACCTTCTTACTAGTCTCCACTTTCATTTTGTAGGGGATGCCAGGAGCCTGACCAGAGACTATTTCAGTCATAACACTGCTCCTGGCTTAATGCCCTCCCTTGTAGGTCCAGCCTATAACAAGTATTTTTAAAATGCCGGTTGCCTGAAAAACATGGGACACCAAAGGGCTCCATTCTGCCCCATGGCAGCAAGAACTGTCCAGGCACATAGCTGTGCCGACCTTGACTGGCACTTACAATGGACTGGGATAGTCCTGGGTCTAGGAAGATGCTCAGCTAACTGTGTTTCCTGCCAAGAACTGAGACTTGAGCAGTCATCCTCAGAGGAACTGGGCATGACCAACTAATCCCAACAGATCTACATCTGCCAGACCAGTGAGCCTGTGGAGATTCTCGTCTCCATTAAATAATGGTGCCAGACCCCTCGAGCCACCCCAGGGGGACAGCCCCATCCCAGGAAGGAAGGGACAACATCTGTCAACTTAGCACACATGGTAGGCAGGTTCTGACGCTGGCTGGACCACCCTTTGGTTCAGCAGCTTCCCCGCAAAGAACTGGAGCATCTTGGGTTCCTTGGCGTTTCCAGGGAGAACACCTATTCCTGTTTTCCTTATGATTGGTGCAATCCTTTAGTTTGATACACTCTCTATAATAGGTAGACTATGGCTCTTTTGTCTCAATTCCTATCCAGACACAGCAAAGCCAACTGCTGTGAGGGAGGCAAACACCACCCTCAGTCCAAGCCAGACAGACTCCCCGAAAGAACCCAGGCCTCAGATTTTCATGAGCTTAGCGTACAGGTGCATCGGGGATGTCATGTTGGTTGGGAGACTGTGAAAAGCATGACACCGTGGGACACGGGAATGGCTTTGAGGATAGCAAAAAGCAGGGCTCGCTCATTTTGAAATAGTTTTAGCATACAAAATAATGGGGTTCATGATTCCATCTTCTACACATACACCATTGTGGTAATACTTCTTCATACGCCTCCTTTGTCTCCCTTATATCCCATCTCACTGATGCTCCTCCTCCGGGCCCATTTAAATACCTAAACTCTATGTGCAAGAAACCTTGATGCCCATAGGATGCAACATAGATCCCAAAGTGAAAGTGAATTGATGTGAAGAACTGGAAAATCTTAACGGTTGCTCTGGTATAGGAAACTCAGGTTTGGTTTTTTTTCATAGTAAAGAGTGGTCATCAGAGGGCACAGAAGACGGTAACCTATGCCTTCTAACACACTAGACTGTAAGATACCATCAGCTCAGACCCCATCCCACCTCCTCCTCACTCAGGCAGGGCTGTACGGTACAATATCATCATCTGGGCATGAAAAGTGTGCTTGATCTGAGTCTGGGTTTTTACTGTTCATCTGTAACTAAAGGTATTTCTGGAGGAAAAGAAGAGAGAAAACAAGCTGTAAAGGCAGTCAAGCTCAGCTGCTGTGCTTTTCTGGATTCAGAAAGAGCTGATGTCCTCAGAGAGTTGAAAGATGGCTTCAGAAACCCCAAATCCAGAGCCTTGCAGCATTCCTAATTATCTGACTTTCCTCTCTCCTCTCTCACCCAGGGGACAAGGGAAAGCTGCCCATCACACAGCTCGCTTGAGAGAGTTCCCTGTCTTGTGCACATTGAAATTATCTTCTCTGTTTAATCCAGCTCCTGCTGAGAAGCTTTGTGGGATTTAGGATGCAGGATTTTGTCTTGTACTTTCCAATGGGGTTGCGACTTTTACTCCTAACCGGAGGATGTGTTTCAGCTGCTGCTGATCTGGTCCACGCAGGTTAGTTATAAGTAGAGAGGACACCAGTTTCTGATGAGGTATTTTCAGAATTCTGACCTGAACAAGGGTCCAGATTCCTCTTCAGAGTCGGGATGAGAAGAAGAGCAGGTTTGGTTAGGAGGTCTCAGGTTAGGAGAGGCCACCTTGTGTTCACAGTGTTTCCCACACACAGAGGAAGGGGAATTTGCCTTGCTGGGCGGCAGATCTCTTGAGGACAGCTGTTCATCTTTCAGGTTGCCTGCGCATTTTCACGCAGCCCTTTGGACCATGCTTCTTGCCAACAGAAGGCCACCTACGCGTAGAAGGACAGTTTTCCATTTGAACTTTGGCAGAGGTTCGGTGATGTTTGAATTTTCTGCCTGCCTCTTCCTCAAACCCTGCAGAGTGTATGTAGTTCCTTTGGCCCTCCCCACCCCCAGAATATCCCAATAAACGTTCTTTTCTTTTATAAAAAATGGCTGGTATTATTTTTTGTCTTGGTGGCAAAATCCCTGACAGAAGCAGTTTAAAAGGGAACAGGTTTATCTCAGCCCACAGTTTGAGGGCACAGTCCTCACAGAGGAGAGCATGGTGAGAGACCATGGGACTGGAATTCCTCACATCGTGATAGGTGAGAAAACTCAGGCTGGAAGAGGGGCCGGACCATAGCCCTCAAGGTCCACCATCCTGCAGCAGCCTATGTCCTTCAGGGAAACCCTGCCTCCTAAAATTTCCAGAACCTTCTGAAATAGTGTGACCAACTGGGGGCTCCAATTTCAAAGACTTGAATCTATGAGGAACATGTTATGTTCAAACCATAACATGGGTGCTTTGATGTCTTTTGCTTATACCTTAGTTTAAAAAATGATGTTATGAAAGATTCTTTTTGAAACAGGGTCTCATTGCGTAGCCCTGGCTAGCCTGGAATTCTCTATGTAGACCAGGTTGGCCTCTGCTCAGATCTGCCTGCCTCTGCCTCTCCAATGCTGGCATCGGCGGTGTGCAACAGCACACCCAGGAGGATGTTGAAAATGTACAGAGCTCTGCAAGACAGAGATGCTGGTGTTTGGGCTGGCAGATCATAAAGGGTGTAATAAACTTGACACAAAGCCTTGTGCCATCACTTGCCAACTTGAACTCTACTGGCTTGTGTGAGAAGATACTAGGCAAGAGAAAGTAGGTCAGGTCCTGGACATTGTCAATATTTGGTAGCATCTCTGGGTAGCACAAATAATGAAAACCCAGAGATGAAGATACTGGGGCTCAACCCAAAAACCAGAAAAGCAGCCGGCCACTAGAGAAGCTTACCCTCTCTACCAAGGCTGTGTAACTGCAGACTAAGACAAAGCAGACTAAGCCTCTCCCTGCTCCCCTTTGTAGTCTCCTTAGTGCTACAATTAAAGGAACAACTCCCTAGTACTGGGATTAAAGGTGTGTGCCACCACTGCCTGACCTCTAGTGCCTTAGATTTGCCCTTCTGATCTTTAGGCAAACTTTATTAAAACGTAAATAAAATCTCATTATATCCCTGGACAACCCCAGCCTTCAAATGTTTCTCAACATTGCCAGATGCTCACTTGGACGGGCCAGCATCACCCTTAGCTGGAAGCTGCTGTTTTACACACAATCTAACGTCTCCTATGAGAGTTCTAAGAGGACTTCATTTGGCTTAGTGTAGGGCCCACAGCTGACATTTATTTTCTGTCTGTTAAAGGCAATTTTATTTATTTTAAATTTTTTATTCATTTCGCATACCAATCACAGTTTCCCTCTCCCTCCATGCCATCCCGAATCCACTTCTCAGAAAGGGTAAGGCCTTCCATGGGGAGTCAACGAGGTAAAGGTAATTGTATAATCACATT
>LOJH01005188.1:709-35356 GCA_001685095.1 Ellobius talpinus | reverse complement strand
GTGGAAAATTTTTTAATAACAATAAAAAAGTGTCTGAAATAAAAAAAAAGAACCATCAACAATGTTTCTTACGGCACCACTCAAGGGTGTGAAGCTATGACTTAATATTGCGCCTTTCTCCCCATTCATGTGCTCTGTACCACAGTGTGTGCTGTTAGGAGGGAAATAAAGCAAATAGAGTGTTTGAAGATACACAGCAAAGGCTCCTGCATAGCAGTGAAAAGGCATAAGATCAGTCGTCAAAGCAAATGAGAGCGTATTAGATTACTGAAGCGACTTCTTTCCTATAATCAAATGGAGTAAAAGGTAGGGATTAGAACTCCAGCTAGAACCAAATGAGGGAAGTATAAGAGGAACTGGAGCAAGAATAGCAAACAAGCAAACGAGGGTAGTTTTAAAGACATCGAGAGGAGAAAAAGAAACACGTCAGCACGCCTATTGAGAGAGAACTCAAGTAATTTTTTTTTAAAATAGAAGTGGGAGAGATGTCTTGAGAAACAAAATGATTTCTTTGTCTTGTGTGAAAAGCAGGGTAAGTGGGGACAGATGCCAAAGGCAGGCACGTTTCCCAAGGGAGGAAGAACTCAAGAAGAAAACTGGTTTCCTGCCAGAACAGGTGGTGTGTTGATGTGTGCACATCTGACAGGCAGGATTCAGGAGCCCTCCAAAGGTCTGACCGGGCCAGTTTGAGGTTGTCATTGAGACTTCAGGGAAAGGCTGCACCGTGGCACTTCAGTGATACGGTTTCAGATATCTTTGGACGGTTTCAGATGTCTTTGGACGCAAGAGACCTGGAGGGGTGGAGGAGGAGGAAAGCAATTAGCATCCCGCTCTCAAAGAGGGCAGGGTTGGAGCTGAGCTGAATGTGGTCATAGCTCATGACTTGATATTCATAACCAGGCGGTACAGGAAGAGAGCCAACTGTCTGGTTAACTCCAGGTGCAGGCAGATATCAGCTCACTATACTCTGTGTGACCTTATCAAGCACTGTCAACACTTGATTGCAGTTTTCCCCCTTCTTATTCTATTTCTTGAGTGGGTGTCCCGGCAGTTGTAGCGGCTAATAAGTGAGAGGATGGGTCCAAGTCTGAGACTGGGAAAGACTATGGGGAAGGAGGATAGAAAACTAAAATGGAAGGTTGTCTTAGCATTGAGACCTCCTTTCGTTGGAAATTTTGACTTTTTGTGAGACCAGGAAATGGCATACTAGCCCAGTTCGAAAACTATGAATGATATTCTAGGCTAGATATGGGATGAAACTGTTTAACTTGATTTGTGATGACTGAGTTGTAGCTGAGGAGCAGTGGAGATATGGGATTATAAGCATGGGCCTGAGCTGAGGAATAAGATCATTTGGTGTGTGTGTGTGTGGGGGGGTGTATACATGTGTGCATGCTTTTGTTGGTATGTGCACCCTATGGAGACCTGAGGTCAGTGTTAACTGTCTTCTTCTATCTTCACTATATTTTCTGAGACAGAGTCTCCATCCAAATCTGGAGCTCACTGCTTTAGCTAGACTGTCCCGCAAACTTCGAGGATCTCTCGCCTCTGTCTCCCTGGTTCTGGAATTACAGACACACAGTACCATGCCCAGCTTTTACATGGATGATGGGGAATGAACTCAAAGCCCTCACACGTGTGCTGCAAGCGCTTGACTGAACCATCTCCTCAACTCCGGCTTGTGTTTTAATTCACATCCTATTTTGCTCGTGTGGTAAGAGAGGCCATGCTCCATGGAACTGGGCACGGAGCCATCTGATGACTTGGTCCTCAGCTATAAAATCAGGGACTTGTATATGTCACAAACACTGCTGTGTATCTACCACCCTGGCTCTTTTTCCCTCTGGGGAACAACTGAAAGCCTCATTTTCTATTCTCCCTTTGCATCTACGTAAAGTGCTGCCCAGTGAAAAGCGAGCAGAAGCGTCTGTACCATTGCTGGATTGGATCCTCAAACTGCCCATGCGATGGATGCTCCATGCTCTCTCTCCTCTCCATGTCTGCCAGCCATAACACGGAATGTGATACTAACAAGGAATAAATTGTTTATTATGTGATGGCAAGGAGATGTACAGAACATTTGCTACAGAAGTGAGGCAATTCCAAAACTATTTTAAACTAGTAATCACTTAGCTGAAAATCAACTGGGGGTTACTGTAAAGATAAAAGAAATCCTAATGCATGGAAAGTATTGGAATCATATCTGGTGGGTAATAAGTTCTCATGTATTATCTCAAGCCTCATACGGTCAGAGAAGATCGTTGACAGCATTCATGATCCCTACTTAGTCTCTGGACTAGAAGCAGCACTATCTTCATATTATCCACATATATACATAAGATATCTTGGCATATCTGACTAGGACTAGGTCACTCATGCTTCCTAGTTACTATGGGGCTCTACAATATGCTTAAGATTAGGCAAAACACTGTGTCTGAACGGTTGGAATCCCTCAGGGACCTCTAATGGCCAGATATTTGAGGAGTCAGTATATGCCATCACATAGGGGCCCAAGATTCAATATATTTGAATGTTATTGCCCAAATAATACTCAAGCTGGGAGCTGTGTGGCTTATAAATAACATCTACAAAGAGTATAGCATAATACGTAGGATATTCTGTTCCTGTCTTTAATTGTGTATAATGTGTGTCTTTATGGGGTATGTGCTCCCTTTGAGGCCAAAGGAGTGAATTCCCTCGGAGCTGTAGTCACATGCTACTGGGAAACCCCTGGCATGGCTGTTAGGAACGGAACTCAAACCCTATGCAAGAGGAGTTCGCGCTCTTAATCTCTGAGCCATCTCTCCAACCCCTTTCCTAGGCTACTCCCAACTGCTTTCCAATGTTTAACCAGTGGGGACAATGGGAAAAATAACAAAAAGTAAATAAATTATTACATTGATTTGTATATCTCTTTTCTTTTGAGATCTTGAAGCTTTCATTTTTATGTTGGATGAATTGGGACATTTATTTTATAAATTTGTTGGATAATTTTACATATGAGTATATGGTATTTACATTATTCCTACCCTTTAGACTACTCCCTCCAACTACACCTCCTCCATTTTGGATTTATAACCTCTTCTTCTATAATTATATTATTGTTGTTACACATACACACATTCACACACACATGCATAAACATACTTAGCCCATCTAGTGTTGTTCATGTATCATTCTATTTGAGGATGACCACAGGATTGGAGGATATACCTGAGGTCTCATGGGATGCTATTTTGCACCATGAGGCAGCTACAGCCTTCCTGTTACAGAATACCAGCTTTCCTAACAATTCCTCTACCTTCCACCCACTGCAGCCAATTTCTTATCCATGTGCTTGCTTGACATAATAAAGCTAATTGGCCCCAAGACACTTTAAAACATCTTTTACCTATTTGTGAACTTCATCATAGTACATTATTGGATATTGTGCACACTGAGATCTCAGAAATGATGAGGCAGTAGGAGGTCATTTCTTGAAAGGAAAATTAGTCTCAGCTCTGAAATCCTCTTACTTCAATAGGCTCAGACCAGTAGATAAAGACCTTAATGTTCCTTTAATGTGGAGATGAGAAAAGCTGGCCATGTTCAGGTTTGGCAAATGCTATCTGGCTATTTGTCAAGCACACTATGTAGCTGCCAACTGCTCCTCAGATGTGTTCTGCCAAATGCTTTCCCCTTCACCTTGACTATGTTAGCATTTCAAAGTGTGTCTGAGTTTCTAATGTATTCATGCTCAGTAAATCACAGTTGTAGCGTTTGTCTTGGTCAACCCTTTCAGGTTCTCAATTCTGTGTCTTTGACCAAGGAAACCTGGAGAGGTCGACACAGCCACCTCCTAAAGCAGAAACCCAAGTAACTGGTTGTCTGAGTCAGAGAAGCAGAGCAGGTCCCTTCCTTAGGATTTAAAATGTTCCCCTCCACCTACAGCATTAAGTCTCAAGAGGGAGGGAAAAGGCATTTCCAATATGAATTGATACCAGCCTAAAACAGACACAGCCCTAAAGATTCTAGATGGAAGAGACTTGGGACCAGCAACCTGACTGGAAGGGAGTGGTAGAGGGGCCTGTCCGGGGCCCAGTTACAGTGCCTCTCTAGATAAGACTGAGAAATACCAACTGCACAGACCAAAGGGAGGTCAGTGGAAAGGCAGGGTTGGCATGGGAAGGGGCATAACCTAATGGGATGGGGTTCCAGAAGACATCCCTCACCACTTCTTTCTGCTGCCACCACCAAACTTTAAAGCTAGTGTGTTGGCAGGCTGAACTTCCCAGAAGCCATCAGGAACTACAAAGATATTAGCTGAACAAGAGTAACAATTCAAGACAAATATTAGTTGAAAGGGTGTGGACGCTGAGCCTGCCAGACTCTGCAGGCTGGATAAACACCCAGGTTGTTTTGATGTAATTCAGGTCTCCCACCACACTCCCACACTCAAAACATTTACGATGTTTGCATTCTTAACAAAGGTGCCAGAGCATCTTGTGAGTGTGGAGAGAGAGGATACCCACTTGGCAAATATTCCTAAGAAGGCCTATCTCCTAGACAGACAGGTTGAAAATCCCAGTAGATTTATTTGGAATACCTAGAATGGGACAGAATGATCTTACCCCAAGAAATTAAGATAGCCTTAGGCTGCTATAAAAAATAAATAACTTTAAAGGTCTTTGTACATTTTAAAAAACTACTTTTTATTTTTTTTGGAAATAAATCCTTTTCTCATGCAACACATCCTGATTATGATTTCCCCTCCTTCTACTCCTCAGAGTTCCTCCCCTCCCCTCTGAATTTACTCCCTTTCTGTCTCTCATTAAGAAACATAAGACTTCTAAAAGATAACAGTCAAATATGGCAAGATAAAACATAATAAGATGAAGCAAAAACTTTCACTTCAAAGTTGGATTTAGCATCCCAACAGGAGGAAAAGAGTCCCAAGAGCAGGCACAAGAGTCAGAGACTCACTAGTTCTCACAGCCAGGAGTTCCATAAACATTGATTGATGGGGAGAAAACTGGTGGCAGAAAGGAAGGCAGGGCAGCGGTGAATAGTGAGCATAAATATAAACTTAAATTAATGATAAATATGCATTAAATGTCATATGAAGCTCATCACTTTATGCTAATAAAAGCTACATCTTGAAAGAAAAAGAAAACCCAACCAGACAGGCCTACGTGCTGGCAGAGCAGAGAGATGGCCAGTGGGGTTCGGGACACTAAACAAAGAGGCCAGGGAGGAGGACAGCAGCCAAGGAGGCAGCTGATTCTGAAGCCTTGAGAAGTCCCAGTGGGAAGGATGGGTTTTACTGGGAGCATGAGACTTTGGAGACTGCATGTAACCTAATTCAAGCCCCATTCCACTGATGCTGCAAATGTGGACTTCCCCTGACCACAGCACACCTTTGGAGAGAGGCCTGAAGGAAGCTCCAGCAGTGAACTCTTGGGTTGGGAAACTTAGGATGTGGGATTCTGCACTTTCTATCATGTCTCTTGAGGAAGTGTTTAAATGTCAAAGTGGCAGGTTGTCATGATTTGCTGTTGGTTTTGTTTCCTGCTATACGGTATGAGGAGTAAAGCATAACCCTGATGATATGCTTCTTGTTGATGTTTATTCAACTAATTACTGGCCATTTGTATTTACATTTTCAGGATACCATGTAGACTCTGAATGAGGATTCTGGGTGCCATTTCACTGGATCTTCCATTCAAGGTCTCAAAAGTTTTCCTAGGCTATAATCTCACCTGGAGGCTTGACTAGGGAAGACTCTGTTTTCAGGGTTACTTGAGTTATTGGCAAAATCATCTCCTCTCCTCTACAACTTGTTGGCTTTCAGTTGCAGGCCACCCTCAGTCCCCAGAGGTTTCCTCATTACCTTGCCACATAGGTAAAAACAAAGACAAAGCAATATAATCTTTAACACAATATATTTCAGCAGTGATTATATTTTACTGCATTTCATTAAGTTAGGAAAAGATCATGGGTCCCATCATTCTCAAGAGAAGAGGGTCACTTCAGCCTGTGAACTTCCGGTGTCAGAAATCACAGGGTCATCCTAGAGCCATCGGCTACTCTTGATCTTGTTAAAAGAGTAAATGGTACTGGACTTAGGAAATCATAGCATACTAATATATAATTGCTGATAAAGAAATGCTTCAAACATTTTTTCTATTCCATAAACTCATTTGTTCTCCCTAGTCATCTTGTGGGGAGAATTAGGGGAACATTTTTAAATATTAGTTTAAAAGTAGTTTTCTTAAGCCCAGGGCCAGATGGTTTTAGTACCGAATTCTACCAGACTTTTAAAGAAGAATTAACGCCAGTACTCCTCAAATTATGCCACAAAATAGAAACAGAACAAACATTTCCAAATTCATTTTATGAAGCCACAGTTATGCTGACACCCAAACCACATAAAGACTCAACAAAGAAAGAGAATTACATACCAGTTTCCCTCATGAACACAGATGTAAAATTACTCAATAAGGTATTGGCAAACTGAATCTAAGAACATATCAAAAAGATCATCTACCATGATCAAGTAGGCTTCATCTCAGAGACACAGATACAGTTCAACATACAGAAGCTAGCCAATGAAATCCACCATATAAACAAATTGAAATGAAAAAACCCAACATGATTATCTTATTAGATGCAAAAAAGGCCTTTGACAAAATCCAGCACCCCTACATGACAAAAGTCCTGGAAGAATTATGGATAAAGTGGACATATCTGAACATAATAAAGGCAATTTACAGAAAGACTATAGCCAACATCAAATTAAATGGAGAGAAACTCAAAGCAATTCTGTTAATATCAGGAACAAGACAAGGTTGTCTACTTTAAGCATATCTATTCAATACAGTACTTGAAATTTTCGCTAGAGCAATAAGACTATTGAAGGAGATCAAGAGGGTA
Source organism: Ellobius talpinus (assembly GCA_001685095.1). Taxonomy (NCBI): domain Eukaryota; kingdom Metazoa; phylum Chordata; class Mammalia; order Rodentia; family Cricetidae; genus Ellobius; species Ellobius talpinus. The sequence goes on along the minus strand of LOJH01005188.1, from coordinate 28,444 downwards.
CATACTAGAAAGGAAGAAGCCAAAGTATTGTTATTTGCAGATGATATAATAGCATACACAGTGACAATAAAAAATTCTACCAGGATTACTTTATCAACTCCTCTTATTTTATTTTTGTTTATCAACTCCTACAGCTGATAAACACTTCTAGATAACTGGACTGGATACAAGATTAACTCAACAACAACAACAAGCCAGTTACTTTCCTATGTAAAAATGATAAACAGACTGAGAAAGAAATCAGGGAAATGACACCTTTCACAATAGCTATAAATAATATAAAATATGTTGGGATAACTCTAACCAAGCAAGCAAAACACTTGTATAATAAAACCTTCAAGTCTTTGAAGAATGAAATTGAAGAAAATATCAGAAAATGGACAAATCTCCCATGCTCATGGATCAATAGAATTAACATAGTAAAAAATGCCATCTTACTAAAGGCAATCTACAGATTCAAAGCAATCCCCATCAAAATTAATGCATATTTATCATAATATTAAGTTTATTTACATGCTCACTATTCAACCCTGCCCTGCCTTCCTCCCTGCTTCTGGTCTTCCCCCTCTCAATTAACTCCCATTTTCTTTTGATGTCACATATATTTTTTTCTATTTTCATCACATGCATGTATGTGTACGTATATATGTAAACTTAGATTCTACAGACAAAACAAAGAATGATACTTGTCTTTTTTGAGTTTGACTTAGTTTACTTAATAGGATGCTCCCTGATTCTATCGATTTTTTTCTTCAGAGGACATAATCTCATTTTTTTGCAGCTGAATAAAAATCCAATGTCTCTACATTTTCTATATCTATTTATCTGTTGATGGGCACCGAGGCTGCTTCCATAGTTTGTCTATCACGAATACTGCTGCAATAAATATGGAGGTATAAATATCTCACACAGGCCAACTGACTGCCTACTCCTAAGGCTCCTTCAGGAAGTAGTTTCTCAAATTCCCATGCCTAAGCCATCAGTTTCAGTGCCAAAGGTCCCCTGCCTCAGGAGGGGACTACCCCAAAGTCCCTAAAAGTAACCTTTTTCCAACCCCTCCATTCCACACGAATTTCTTCTCTTTCCTCTGGCATTTCTTTATTGGATGTCTCTACGCCTTCCTCACTGTAACAGAAGCAATGTGAGAGTAGGGACCCGCTGTCTGGCACCTGCAGCAAACTGAATCAGATGTCACATGGAAAAGGCTCCACAACTGGCTCTTAATACACAGATATGTTAAACTGCGATTACAACAGGACAGCCAGCGTCTGACTTATTTCCTCCCTTTGCTCTCATTTTCCTTCTTGGCACATTTCCTCCTAGGCTCCAAATCCCAGAACAGTTCAGCGGCTAACTGGGCCCGAGTTTCTCCTGCATCGGCCCGTGCAGCACAGCGCAGGGTATTTGAAAGAGATGAGCTGCAGAGGGCATGCTCCTGCCCTGCCGGACTTTACAAATTAACTGGGGAGCAAGATGCACCTGCGCAGATTGATCACAAGCTTTCTCCGAGGCTTACATTATGCCAAAGTCTGGACCAACCTAATATGAAATCTCCCGAGTGCAAGGGGAAGGGGCAGAGACCTTCTTACGGGAGATTTTTATTGAAACGGGCTTGCTTGGCAAAATGTCGTATGCTCACTCAAAGCAGAACAGAAGGATTTAAGGAAAAAATAGAAGGAAGCGATCAGTACTGGCCTCCACCTCAACTCAACTGGGATCTCAGGTGTGTGAGATTGTCAGTGGTTTGTTTGCAAAGCACTTCAGCATGTCCAACGTGCAACCAGGAGTAAGACCCTTTGCCAGCCCCCAGAGGACCCAACTGGTAAGAAATGCCCCAACAGCACCAAGGAGAAGTAACAATAATTCAATGCTTGAGGACACCAAGTGAAACAGCCTTGTTTTAGATCTAGGCGCCTTAAGTCAGTGGTTCTCAACTTTCCTAATGTTGTGACCCTCCAATACTCATGTTGTGGTGACCCCAACCATACAATTATTTTTGTTACTTCTTAACTGTAATTTTGCTACTATTATGAATTGTAATGTAAATATCTGATATGCAACCCCTGTGAAAGGGTCATTCCCTCCCCCAGAGGGGTTGCAACCCACTGACTGAGAACCGCTGTCTTAAGTCAACTTCTCAATGACTTTGGATAAGTAATCTGACCTTTCTGAGCCCCTGATCACACATCTGTAGACTGGAGATAATCAACATACTAAACTCATGAAGTCAGTGTGGAATCACATGAAATAATATGAAACACATAAAAAGTACCTAGTATAAACTGTTTGGATTGTGTCCTTTCAGAGTCCTTCTGTCCTTCCACTTTACAGGTTATCATAAACTGAACCTGCACCCGCACCCTGATGAGTGCAAGCAGAGATAAGCAGAATCCCACAGGCACAAGGCTGGGACTGAGGCAAGTCTTCCTTGGAATAAACAATTGTGTTGTGAGAAATGCAAACTGTGAGTAATAGGGCGGAATGGAGTCCTCACCCAAGGGGACCCTGGGAGGTCCAGGACCAGCCTGTCAGTAAAACATGGTATGGCATTTAAATGACTCTAAATGAAGCTTTTCTACACTATCTGGGTTCACAGTACCATCTTTTTTTTAATCATTAGAATGGAACTCCACTCTAGAATAGAAATTATAATTTCAATCCCTCTGTCCAATCCACACTGATTTCTCCCTCCAGAGTCCCCTCAGACCGGTCCTGTTTAATAGAGCAAGCCATCCGCAGGTCTCCTGATAGGTTGCCTGTGGTGACATATGCTAACACTCAGGAGGCAAATACAGAAAGATCACTAGTTCAAGGCCATCTCCCTACAACAAAGAAACAAACAACAAAACCCACAGCCTGACACTGTGCCATCGACGAGGCCATTTCAGTCCTCAGAAAAGGAGTTGACCGCTTTGGACAAGGTGACGACTAACTCTGGGGTTGTCAACTTGACAGGATCTAGAATCAACCAGGAGGCAAATCTCTGGGCCTGTCTGTAAAGGAGATGATGAGAAGGGGTGAACTAAGGAGGGAAACCTACCTTAAATGCGGGCAGCAGTAATCCCTAGGCTGTAATCCGGGACTGAATAAGAAGGAGGCTTTGTTAGCACAATGTCCACGCCTCCCTGTTTCTGTGACTGTGGATGCTGTATGCTCTTGCCTCATCCCCACCGGGACAGGCTGGGCCCTCCAATTGTGAACCAAGACAAACCCTTTCCCCTTCCTTAAGCTGCTCTAGTCAGGTATTCTGTCACAGCAATGAGAAGTGTGGTGAATGCTGACAAACACAACCAATTCACCAGACATCGTGGCTGCAATATTTGCTTATTATGGGGTTGAGATGCTTGCCTTGAAATTTGATACATACATGAAAGATCAAGATCTGAAAGAATGTCCTCTGACCTCTGATGGGGGTCGTTCGGGAGTAAAAAAGGTGACCTTAGGTTTCTGCCCTATATTCTCTGGTGCCATTTGATGTGTGTAATTTGTAATGAGTTTTTTTAACTTTATAATATGAAAAAGTAAATTTTGAGATGATGGAAAATGCATGTTTCATAACAAGGCTCTAAGAAGTGGTTTTAGAAAGTGCCAAAGATCTTCGATGTAGGAAAGGAAGTTTTCAGAATCAATACAGGTTTTGAATATGGAGTGGGCTGGAAAAGTGGCCTGACTTTGGAAGAAGAGAATGGAAGGACCCTTAGTTTGGAACACGCAGCCTTCCGAGTTCCCACTGGATTTTTTTGGGTCCCCTTTCAATAACTAACTGGCTGGGTGACAACCGTTCATGCAGAACAAAGTCCAGACCTCTACACCCACCGTGAAAGCCTCTCTTCAGTAAAGACCTAAGTCCCCATTCCACAGACCGAGTCTGTGCTTTTCACGGCTCCAAAGATCTGCCATTCAACATTTTCCCCTTCTGTCCTTCAACTCGGAAACATTCCTCTCTGTGGAGTTTCGTAAACTCCCACTGCCCGACACCAGGTGCAAATTGAAAAAATCCCACTGGCCTGTCCCGCACAGGGAGGCCTACTGTTCTTCTAACAGAGCCCCTTTTCAGGCCGGAGTCCTGATCACAGCCCCTGGCACACAAGTCAGGGGCTTCGCTTTCATCCACAAGAGCAGCTCTGAAAATCTGCGGCAGCTGTCCCCCACCCAGACCCTGCCTAGGGGCTCAAAAAGAGCAGTCTATACAAACCTGGGCATTTGCCAGAGAGGGAGGCTGGAGGGATTCTCCGCAGATCGTAACCCTGAAATGCACAACAGTCTCGGCTCAGCTGGGCCGGTTTCCACACACGGGAAGAGTCTGTGTGGCCGCTATCATCATTTGGCAAATACCTAAAAGTATGTGGCTTCCCTCTGTTTGAAACAGGGACTTTGGAGTGGTAGACTTGTCGATTGGAAACACTCTAATCTATGGATTCAGTAATTTTCAATCTTCCTACCGCTGTGACCCTTTCAAAACAGTTCTTTATGTCATGGTGAGACCCCCAAATAAAATTATTTTCGTTGCTACTTCATAACTAATTTTGCTATTGTTAGGAATCGTAATATAATTATTTTTGGAGAGAGGTTTGCCAAAGGGGTCTAGACCCACAGGTTGAGAACTGCTGCATAGATCATGATGTCAGCTCTGAGCTGAATCTGGCTGATTCAAACAGGAATTCAATTCTGGTTTTAGGTCAGTGCTCCAGAGAGCTTGTGGCTTGAGCAATCATCCAATTGAATTCCATTTTACAAGCACTTATTGGGCATCTACTTTGTGATTTTACTTGCCATAGGCAATCCAAACACTCATCATTGATTGAATTGGACAATCAGGATTGGTTTTCTACATTTGCCTCCAATTTCGATTTAAATGCTTCATCCTCTGCTAATGAGGGTGAGGATATCAAGCTATTACAGCCCTAATGTTGGCGCTTTCTTGGTCCAAATTGATTTGTCCCTGTGGACTCAGTTAATAGGCATGGCATCCAAACTTTACATCTAAGTCACAGTGACAGGGGGCCTTTGGAAGGGTCTCTGGAATTGTTACCAGCCTTGATATAACAGTTCAAAGAAGTAGTTCAAGTGACATCTTGTAAGAAAGATACCAAATGTCTGATTATAAATGCCACATAACTCTCCTGCTAGGTGCATGCACCAGGACCTTACAGGATACAGGTGATCCACTCCAATTTGGTAATTTGGAAAACAAATTACCCTCTATTTTTAAAGGTGTGTCCAATGTTTCAGGAAATAAAAAAGGGCAGTGTGATGGCTAGTTATATCTGAGCACTGCCACTATACTAAGAGGCCCCAAGAAGTACAGAAAGATAAAAGATAAAAGGAAAGAGGGTAGTTACAGGTACAGGGGTGCCTCAAAGATAAGAACTACGGATTCTGGTAGACAGACTCAGCTGACCCACCTCCACCCCAAAGCAACCTCACAAGGAGGAAGCTAAGAAAGATTTGACTCAACGTCCTCCTGCTTCCTAATTTCTCGCTGGTGTCACCCATTAGATAGATATCTCTGGAAGCTTGAAGACAGAAAGCCATGAGTGCTCCAGAACAGAGAACATAGAAAGGTCAATCCAGCCTGGTGGGCAGGGACAAGAAGACTTAGCATCAAGGTTTTGTGAGTGCAGCCAGTACATAAGGGAAGGATAACAAATGAATGCTTTCTCAGGTGCTGCATGCAAGCATAAAATTAGGAGGTTGAGGCTCGAACTAGTCTATGAACAGAAAAAAGTCTGATCTAGGTGGAAATGGTAGGCACTGTGGACCAAAGAGATCCAAGATAAAAAAGATGTTTGGCCAGAGTTTGGGTGTAAATAGTTATGGTTAAGACAAGCGCCTAAAAGGGCACAGTGTGCAAGGCTGTGGAGTTTTGCATATGTCAGGCTGTGACACTTAATTTTTTTATGTACTTAATAGGGATTGGTATCATAAGATCCACATGCTAGAAAGTTTTATAGCTGTATGGGATTAGAGGTGCTCTGAGCTCCAAAGCTTTTTATAGAAGCAGGTTAAAACAAACAGATATAGATACAGTAGTCAAAATAAACAAAAGAATCCCTTCTGGTCGTGATGATCCCAAGAATGTGGGTTTCATAACCACTGAGAGGAGTAACTCCATTCATCTTCCTTCATAACCCTAACAATGATTATGTTCCATCACCTTCCCGGCTAGATTGTTATCTGAGTTTATCTGGGGTGCTATAACAGAATAGCTGGAACTAAGGAATTTATAATGAGACGTTTATTTTGCTCCTAGTTCTAAAAACCTGAGAAGTTAAAGAGATTCCTCTATCTAGTATGAATCTCTTCTGCATATAACATGGAGGGTGGTGCCACACGGTGAAAACATGGGTGACCGTCACCAGCTGTGCAGGGGTCTGAGGGTGGCAAAGAAGCTGACCTGCTTAACAACCTGCTCTTCAGGAGACTGAAATCAATCTCCCAAGTAAAATAATCATCCCTTCTCAAGGCCCCAGTTCCCAACATTGCTACAATGAGGAACTGGAGTTTAATACAAGTTTTTATGGGGATGAACCACACCCAAACCACAGCAATAGTTCTGCTCTGTACAGAATATATGGCTACTGTTCTTGTGAAATCGCCCTTGTCTAGCCCCACCCCCACCCCACCTCCAACCTACTCCTGCACTCCTGCACTGTTCAAAATAGCTGCCACACCACTGCACACTCAATTTCAAACACACTGTAATTTTCTCTGTGTTTGTTGTTAATTTTGATTAATTGCATCGCAGCCTCCTTGAATGCACCATGCCTGTTCCTGCTATGCTATGCGCTCCTCGCCCCCACGTTCAGTGCTAAAAGGACTTTAAACACAGTCAGGATTTGTTTTCTCAGGAGCACGTGGCCATTCTCTACCCAGAAAACAATTGATGATTTGGTAGGAGAGTTTCTCTGCAACTCACCAGAGTCTTTTAAGTGTCCGTACGCTTTCTGTGCCCTGGGCAAGTATTTATTTCATCATATAAAATGTGGTTTCGAGCACCTCCAAGGTGAAGGACCTACTTTATATCATTAATCAAATATCCTAATTCAGAGGCCAAAACCTCAGAAAATCTGTTCTAATACATTAGTGGCTGCATTGCCCCTTTGCAAATATTAGTTCCAATTTTGTGGAGATCTTCAAAGCCTAGGCAAAGATGTAATACTGTAGGAGGCTTCAAGGAGAGGTATTTTGGGTTAGTGAAGTTCTTTAGCAAGTGTTACCTTACACTCACAGCAACATGCCAGCCAGGGTACTGGAAGCCTGAGTTTGGGGGTACAAAATTCTATCCTTCTTTTACAGCCTTGCAGAAGAGTGGGGACTGTCTGAGTGAGTCCTTGGAGCCTGGTAGTCATCCCAAATTCAGTGTTCCTTGTGGTCACCTGGGGTTTTGTTAAGCCTGCAAGTCCATCACAAGTCTACTGAGTCTCGACCTCTGGACCAGATCCTGCGGCACTCTATTCCTAACACTCTTTTGAGATCACATATGATGCTAAGAATCACTGATGCACCCTTTCGGACCACAGTTGGTTTAATCTTGATAATATATATGCCTGTTTTGTTTTTTGAAATAGGACCTGACTAGGTAGCCCAGGCTAACCTCCAAGTTATTGTCCTCCTTAACCTCTGACTTCTGGGATAACCCACATCTCGCTCCACCACCATTTTCAGTAGTTTTGGAAGTTCTTTGAACAGGAGCCATATACAGATACACGTTTTGAAAGCGTGGCCTGCCTTCAGGAACACAGGAGATTCTTATTCACGGTTATGTATATCCCACAGCTCTGAGAGGTTCCTGTATATCACCATATTCCAACTCCCACCCCTAGAATCTAATCAGCAATCCTGACTATCGCATCACTAATGGCCATGGCCATTAGTGTCATTTCCCATGAATTCCATTAGTCGAGCAGACACAGAACACGTCCAGGGTGAAGCTGAAGGGACTCAGAACTCATCTCTCACTGAAGGGAAGGGTGAGGTATTTCTAGCCACGTTTAGTCTTTCACCGAGCACCTGCCAAAGCCTAGAAAAAGGAGGTTGGGTACAAGCTTTTAATTGGCTCTGTGGTTCTTCCAAAGGATCAAAGGAACCAGTCATGTAAAGAATTCAAAAAACATAGGAAAAAGTGTAAGGTAGAGAAAGAAAGCTCCAAGTGCCTGTGATCTTATGCTTGGTGCCCAGGTAACGTGGTCACAGAGCTTCCTATACATACTATTGTGGTCTTTATAGTGTCCTCCCTCAGAAGGTAGCTGACCTGCCAACGGTGGTGGGTGAAATGACTGGACATCTCTATCAGCCTCAGGACAGAGTCAGAGACTGGAGTTGAAAACATTAGAAAACCCCTATGTGCTGGGCGGTGGTGGCGTATGCCTTTAATCTCAGCACTCAGGGGGCAGAGGCAAGTGGATCTCTGTGAGCTCAAGGCCAGCCTGGACTACAGAGTGAGATCCAGGACAGGATCCAAAACTACACAGAGAAGCCTTATCTTGAAACACCAAAAAAAAAAGCCCTATGCAAAGTTGGTTTCCCATGACCCAGCAGACGACCCTACACCCATGGGCATATGGGTAGCACTGGTTGGACTTAGTGGCCTAAACCTAAATATTAAACAAGTAAAAATGTAGAAGGTGGACATGAGGTTAGGAGACGTGGTGAGGAGGCTTTACAGGAGTTAGAGGGTAAAGCAGAGGGGTGGAAATCATTGGGACGCGCTGTAGCTCTGCAGGAAATAAAAACAAACGTTTATAAAAGGAAAGAAGTCTTGGGAAAGAGTTCCAGGAAGTTTAGCCCCCAAATCTTTCATTCTAGGGCTGCTTCTCATTTGCTTTGTTGGAATTTGCAGTTCTGGATGTCATGTGATTGGAAATCTCCGTTTTGTCTTCACCCCTCTGTGTCTATGTCTCCCTGTCATGTATTTCCTGTCTCCCCTCCCTGTCCCCTCTATCTGTGCCTCTGTGTCCTTCTCCCCTTACACACACACACAAACACACACACAAACCCTCTATGTGCCCCCCTCTCTCTCACACACATACACACACATACACACACAAACACACACACAAACCCTCTATCTAGCTATGTGCCCCCTCTCTCTCACATACACACACACAAACCCTCTGTCTAGCTATGTGCCCCCCCACAAACCCTCTATCTAGCTATGTGCACCCTCTCTCTCTCACACACAGAGAGAGAGAGAGAGGGAGAGAGAGAGGCTATCTTATCAAACAAGTTTTGACTTAAACATGTGTTTAAGTCATCTGGCCTTTTCAGCACCTACTTGATTCTATGCCTGAGCAAAGTGCATACCCTAGCAAGCAGACACAGAACGAACCAAGCTGGTCAAGTCTTAGGTAGTCAGAAATGAAGACTTTACTTGGTCAACACATAAACCAAATAAGCAGTCCTTGTAAGGCTTAGTTAAAATGGTATTTCAGCTAAAAAGCCCTTTTGTTGAGCTAGAAAATTCTTGGCTAATGGGGTCGGAGTCATAAAGGGCTTTATGAGTCATGAGAAGGTCAAAGATCACCTTTTAACTTTCAAACTGGCCCTGGCTACTTACTATTATGGTAGCTTTTCTTCCCTCCCCTCTCCCCCTCCCTCCCCACCAGACACATCATCTATGTCTACTTTACAGTATATCTGTAATGAATTTGGATTCAGTTCAAGGAATACACAGGAGGACTTCAGCTCCCAGAGCGGGCTGCTCCGTAGGAGGGACAGAGAAAAGAAAACACCCGGGGGCGGTTCTGTATTTCCAAAAGATTAAAAATAATTAAACAATAAGATATTCAACTTGGATTGTTGAAGACAGTGATTAATGGCTCTTCTCCCTCTAAGGGTGCCCTCCCCTGAGCTAACCCGACCATTTCAAAGGAGCGGTTGGTTAACACTTTGTTTCATTTCTTGTACTCAAGTAAATCAGGGTTGTTATGGCCCTGACATTCATACCAGCCAGCTGCCTCCCTTGCTCCTCTCTTGGAATAATTGAGGGAGAAAGGAAGGAGGCGTTTTCAAAGGCATTGGTGCTTAGCTGAGCAATTACTCGTCTAGCCAAGTCAACAAAGTGGGGGAGGGTATACTGCTGTTAAAGATCAAGGTCAGAGCATGTGTGTCTCTTACCTGGAGTACAGGTCATCATATCCACTGCACACTGGTACCCAGTGAATGAGGCCTGAGTGATGGAGAAATTATGAAGACCATGCCTTTCATTCATTTGTAAAAGTGAAAACGTGATGTATTTTCATGGCAACACAGACCAAAGTTAAACATACGAGGTTGCTGTTACTATTACCGGAGCAGACTTCAGACTTCAAATTCTCCTTCGGCATCATTTTGAACACCTACGGCATGCCAGGCTCTCAGTTCTATCTTGCAGGGCATTACAACAGAGTTGACTCTAGTGGCAGTTGTGGCTGCACATTAGAAATACACTTCTCCATCACCTGGTAGACTGCCATTTTGTCCCTGTAGTGCATCAAGACACTCAGTTGAGTTAGCCACTCAGCCAGTTGAGTGGCTAATAAAACAATGGCCACACTCATGCCCTTCAGCTTTAATGGAGCAGTGCCCTGACAATGCCTGCTGAAGACATGGTACGTTACCTTGGTCGTTTAATTGAAACTATAGACATACAACAAAAACTTGGCTTTTATTCTGTCCCATCCTTGTGGTCAGGGAGAGAGCCTTCTGCAATGGAAATTCTCCAAATTAATTTATACAAGAAGGATTTCCTAAAACATATGGAGAGGGCTGTGGTCATCCAGAAGTGAAGCAAACTCATTTCCCTAAGTCCGTAGATTAGATTTGAAATAAGCCTTGGCCTTTGAACTATGGTGAGCTTAACATTAAATTTAGAAACCTTTCCTGTACTGTCTTGGTGATTTCTCCAAAGGAGTTTATCAACTTCTAGGCTCGATTTTTTAGGGTAAATAAACCATAGAGTAGAACTATATGTCTCACTCTGTGGTCTTATCAGTGGATCCACTAACAAAAAATAAATAAGAGTTCATTCTTAATCAAATCACCTTGGCAACATTTCCTTTATTCTCCTAAACTAGAAATTTTTCAAATTGGCAATAGTGCTACAGTGATTTCCCATCTGAATTTTGAACAGGTGAAAATGAACATGTTTATATATTTAGAGAGAGATAGGGAGATAGGAGAGAAAGAGAAACTTCTTTTAAGTTGCTATCAATGCTAAATGTAGTTTCTGTGTGAATTGTACCTGGGCCCCTAAGCATCCCTTCCTGGAATGTTCCTCCCTAATGTACAGACTGAAGTCTCCATCCTTATATGAGAAAGACAAGCCTACAGTTCAAGGAATGATCTCTGAAACCACAGAAATGATCTTCTCCATTGATGAAGGTAAAGATCCTATGGGGAATAATCTCTTAACTAGCCTCAGAGGCATTGGGTTGAGTATCTCTCGAGAGTACTGTCGTTATTAAAACAAACTGCATCTCTACAAATATGGACCAAACTGCTACAAAGATGCTCTTTGTATGTATACCAAGTACCTGTTTGTTGGCCCTCACCGCTGCTTACCCAAGTTTTGAAACGGAGCTGGTGGATCAATGAGGGGAAATTGGCAGCTTCTCCAACAAACAAGCTAAAACTACAATGACTGGATGCAATCAATGTCCATTTCCCATCTCGTCTTCGAGGGCTGATGACTCCTGCAAAGCTCTCCTCCATATGATGACTCAGGGATTCGGGGTCGTTACAGTTTGTGCCCTTGTCATCCACAACACATGGCCTCCTTATCTACATAGAATGAAAAGAAGGAGCCAAGAAATATGCTTAGAAAGTCAATGGCAGGCTGGATGTAGCCAGGCAACCTACTTGCTTTCGTTCCATTGGCCAGCACGAGCACAGATCTACAATCTAACAGCATGGAACGTTTGAATAAAAAAGCCAAAGTTCCAGGGTTTCTAGAAAGAGCAACAAGACTGGGGATACCTCCTTCCACACTACGGAGAAGCTTGTGCCTTATGGTAGGAGACCCCTGGATGGAAGGTAAAGGTTTAAATATATTTTCCGAGTCCGGATCTCTCACTGAACCTGGAATTCATCAATTAGGCAAAACAAAATGGCCGACAAGTTGCAGAGACCTTCTTGTTGCCCCCTCCCCGGGGCTACAACTAAAGGAACCTATCACACCAGCCCCTGTAGGCAGATCATCCTGTGCTCCCTGGGCTAGGAACAGAAAGGAAGAGACGGGGGTGGCTTAGTGGCTAGAAGAGAGCATTCAGAAGTCATGGGGCCTCAACTGTTCATAAGACAGGGCTGCTGTTCATGAGACAGATGGAGCTGGGTAAAATTCCCGATTCCATTGCAAGTTAGATTTATCTGTGAAATGAAGGTGAGAATGTCCATTTTACAGTATGTTTATCTATTATAAAATATTTGAAGCACCCGTGTGCTTTGGAGACTGAAAGAGAAGAGTGAGGACGTTTGCAGGGACCAAAGCTCTTTGCTGGGAGGTACTGGGACCTGGGAGGGGGGCTTAGGAAAGCACCCCAAACTTGGACCCAGAGTCCCCAAGATTTTAAGTGACAAAGGCCTGTAAGATGCCAAATGAACTATTACAGATATAAATAAATGTCTCATGACCTCAAGGAGGGAGAAAACTGACCCACAGAGAGGCTGCAATAAAAGACCAAGTCTATTGGGAAGCCCGAGTGTCTCTCTGCTTCCTTAACTCTATTTCCTCCTACAGATTTGGGTCATTTTTTTCCTCCCTGAAATTGACATTCTTTACTTGATCATTGTACAAAATGTCCATTACTAGTGTTTTCATCTCCTTTACAGAGGAAGTCATACAAAACTTTGTTCAATTTTAAATTTCCAGGAATGAGCCTGATTGACCCAGTTGATGATGTCATTCTTGGTCCATTTGGCCAGCCAGGCAGGTTCATGTTACAGAAATATGACTTCTATAATCTTTGGGATGGGGAATGCTGAGATGGTTCTCAAAACAAGAAAGGGTTTTCATGGACCCCTTCTTCAAGAGTTTGATCTCCTAGCGTCTTCTGACATTTTGTTGACCCAGGGTCTCACAACATACCCCCAACCAGTGTGTTGGTCTCAAACACACTATGTAGCCCAGGCTGGTCTTAAACATGGGATCTTCTTGACTTTAATTCTTACTTGTATAATTACAAACATATACCACCATGCCCAGCAATGACAGCTTTTGCATGATCATTTTATTACCATGTCTTAATTGTTCAAATGCTCATAACATTTCTCCCTAATTAATTAGGTTATAAAGTAAGTTAAAGGTAAGGGCTGTGGGTTGCATTTTCTTTCTGTTCCACAGTGTTAGTAAAGTAGCATATACCAGATGGAAGATATTTATGAAATGAGTGAACCAACGCTTGAGCCCAGGGGACTGGCTCTTGCCAACTCAGTGACCTCAAAGGCCTATTGTGATACTTGTGCATCCCTGACTCCTGCAAAGAAGGCTGTTGAGTCATGAAAAGATGATGCAGAAGGAATCTGATGCTTCACAGCTGGTTTATTTTCAGTGCTCCGCTGTTACCAACTGTGAATCCCTTGCTTCTTGGCCTTTAGTGTTCAGTTTCTCTGAGGGCTCGGATCCTTGCTTGTGCTTTCGCCATTCATTCTCAACACGGGACCTCAGTGGAAACAGCAGAGAGTTTTTCATCTACCACACCACTTGCTGTGTACTCGTTACTACATGTTTAATTAAATCCTCACTGCTCCTCATTGGTAATCATTCCTCTATCTATCCTTGTTTTGGAAAGCATACTCACTCACTCACTGTGTCTTCTGTGCATAGAGCCCTGAGTATACACTGATGACTGGACCCAGTAGTTCCCATCCAGAGATGAAGTAGACGCAGACAGTCCAGCAAGCATTCAACCAAGACACTAAGGGAGCCACTATTTCCATATCTATGGTTCTGTATATAACATTTGACAATTGAGTAAACTTATTTTTAAAAATCCCCTTTTCCTTTTATTTTCTCTTTTCTCCCCCCTTCTTACTTCCTCTTTCCTTCCTTCCCTTCTCTCTATCTCCCTCCTTCTTATCTTTTCCTTACTTGTTTTATTCTCACTGACCAGCATTCAGTTTGCAAAGGATCTAGCAATGAGCGGGAGCTCTCTGCAGGTACAGTGGAGAGCATGAGCAATGAGAAACAGCAGCAATCTTGAGTGCTCACAAAGCAGAGACACACACTGAATTCCACTCCCTCTCTCAGGGCAGCAAGTACCTAGACACCATCAGTGACCACAAATGGGAGAATTGTTCTGCCTATGGAAAAAGAGTAACCAGCCTTTCTCCTAAGACATTTCACATGTATTTCTATGAAAATACAGAGAGCAAATGATTCATTGTCAACTCTACTGGCCCCCAAAGAATTGGAAGGAGATGTCTTGAGAAACTCAAGATGATACTGTCAGGATCATGTGGAAGATGGGGATAAGCAGCAATCTCTGTCCTACAAATCTACGCAAATATTTCTTCCTCCACTCCCTTTTCCAAATAGGACACCGAGAGAGACAATGAGACAAAAGCCAAGGGAAGCCTCTTGATGCAAATGGAAAGATGGCTGCTGGTATGAGAGACATGGAAGAGTCTAGAGGGAGACGCAGAGCAGCTTTGGGCTGCCAGCCTCAGTCTCCTGGTATGTAGAAGCACATGCTTTGGTCCAGGGGTTACTCGCGGGTCTCAGAAGACTGAAGGATTAGCAGGTTTTGTGAGAAAATTCTGCTCTGTTATTTAATCAGAGCTAAGAGTCACACAGCCCATGGGACTAAGCCGGCAGTCAGGACTGTCCTCTCACATGTCCTCTTTAAGGGCCTTTTCTAAAGAAAGCATCACCGTGTGTGCAAAGCATGATGGGCTTCATCTGACTTCATTTTGGGTGGCGCAGACTTTATTGTTTTTTCCATCTTGGGAAAAGTTCAGTGATTACATTATGGTCAACCCAGGATGCTCACTTTCCTGTGCCCCTCCCACCTTTATGGAATGTTCAGTTCTCTTTATTGAATTCCATTCTTGAAGTTACTCCTTCAAAGAAATACAGGTTCATTGTTCTGCCATTGTGTGCTCAGTCTCTGCCAGTTATGTGGGAAAGAATTACAACTGTCTCAGAGATTTCTTTCATTCTTTTCCTTTCTAGGGCCATATAACATCATTCTGGGGAGGATCATTATCAGATTACAACGGGGACATGACTGATGCCTCTGGATTTGGGCAGCAAACTCATCAAGGCTAGACAGTATCCATGTGTGTCGCAAGAGTTTGGAGCAAATTCAACTAAGGTAATTTAGGTCATAGGCCTATTAGAAATAATCTATAAGTGGTTTCCAAAAGAATTTTAATAAGTTTTAAATGATTGCATTTATTAAGTTTAAGGCCACAATACTAATGTATTATATAAGTTCCCCCTAATGATCCAGTGTAAATAAAGGCTTCTCGGGGAGACAAGATAAACTTATTTCTTGTAGGTACCAAGACCGAAGTCCTTATCAACAGATGGTAAAGAACTTAGTTTGCATTTAAATGCCATTTATAACTTGCTTCATTCACACCTGCAACCCAACTTGCTAAGCTTTGAAAAATTAATGTTTCAAAAAAATGCTTAAAATTCTCGTATCAATTCAGATGAAAGCAAAGAACATGGCCTTTCTCCCCACAGTGTTACCGTTTTGACATGAAGGGTCCCCATCAGTCAGTGGAAGCTTACGTTGGAAGCTTGTCCCCAGTATAAGCAATGTTCTGAGGTAGAGCTTTGGGGGAAGTGACTGGATCTTGACGGCACCCGAGTCTGTGAGGCCATCCACCTACGGATTCAAACTTTAAGTGAACCGCTGGGGGTGTAGTGTGACCCTGGGGTCCAGAGGGCCATGCTGGTGCTGCCTACAAGCCTTGCCTCTGCTAGAGACTGTACCACTCAGCTTAGGTCTACAAGCCCTTGAACTCTTTTGAATAGTTCTTTTCCCATTCTGGGTGACTGGTACTAGACAGACGAGTTCTAAGGGTTTCTCTATAGCTTATCAGCTATGGGACCTCAGACAGCTCACCTCTTTCTATGCCTCTGTTCCCCCATCTGTCTATAAAAATACAAAAGTACTCCCTCATCAAGTTGTTGAAGGGATTGGTGAGGTATGCCCAAAGTGCATACTGTGCTCGGCATGCAGCATGAGCCCGGCAATCATTAGTGGTTGTCATAACAATTAATGTGCAACCGGGAGAGAGCCCAGTCACAGTCAGGTTGAGGGAGTAATGATGAAAATCATGTATCCCCTCATTCTGACATGAAGCAGCTACTGATGTAAATAGCAGAGTATCTATCGGGCCTAAACTCCACCCTCTTTGGTTTCTTTGTAACTTAGAATATAACTGTATATAGGGTTGGAATAAGACAGTGTCCCCATTCAAAACACAGTCTTCCAAGGCAGCTTGGACATCCAACAGTTCCCTATGAAAGCCTGTATCTGTTCCTCCTCTGAACTGGCTCTTGTATCTGTCCCATCTGCTTCCTCACTTCTTCCACAGAGGAGTGATAGCCTCTTTCTTCCTTCCTGGCTAAGGCTCTTGCTAAGGCAGTGAAGACAGAAAATATCCAACAGACTCAAGAATGAACTCTGAAAAACTCTTATTCTAAAAATTTCCATTGCCATGATGTTTTATCTAGACCCAATATTTAAAGATTTGATATTTCCAGCAATAAGCAAAGAAAGTAGATTTTTGTATTTAACCCGTGGCAGGGGGGTTGAATTAAGGGAAGGCTAGAAACTCTGCCTTTGTGAGGCATATGAGGCTCCCTCCAAACGGCCTTTCCAGGCTCATTCACCTGCTGTAACTTCCCTTATGCAATCTACACAAATCATATGGTCTTGCCTCCCAAAGGCTTGCATCCCCAACCATCCTTCCAGCTTTAGTCACGCCTGTCTCAGGAAGGGCCTGCCTTTATTCCCCTTTCCCTAGTAAAAATCCTCTTCTCAGATGCATCTTGCATGATCAGCTCTACAGTCAGAGGGATCTGAGCGCCGTCTCTGTCACTTGCTGGTTCTATAACGTTGGACCTTGGTTTTCAGCTTTCCTCTCACATACAACCCAAAGAGCTCACATTGTCCCTCCTCTTTCATGGTTCTCTTTTGGGAAAGCTCTCATATGTTTTGGTCAATCAGTGTCCCCCAAACATTCCTAACTGAACCAAAAAGTTGTACAGCTCTGTTTTCCTCTCGAGATTTGAATGGTCATTTTATTGTGGTGTGGTCGTTTGTCTGCCTCCTTCAGGGAGGGCCTTTCTACACTGGCCAGGCTGGCTTTAAACTCATGGCCATCCTACCTCAGCCTCCTGTGCTCTGCCACATCAAGTTAGGGGGATTTTAAAGACAGAATGAGACTTGCAGAATTCTGTCTTCCAGGCATTATACAACTACAGCTGTAATTACCTACAGGAGGGCCTTACAAGATGTAGCCCCTAAAGATTCTCTTACAAATGGGAGGACAGGCTCAGGAAAACCTACAAGGGGTTCCTGGCTCAGGAGGCAGCAGAGCAGTCACAGGAGTCCCAGCTCCTTGCCCAGGATATATACAAGCAGCTGATTATTGACAGGCACAAGTCTTTCCTTTGGTGCTGCAGCTGCCTGGAAGTTGCTCATTGTCTGAGAAACAAACCCTATCTCATACTTCTATAACCACGCCAGTTAAACACATTGTTGTTCACCAAGGTAGAGTTGGGTAGAATCATTTCTTTGAGCTGTCATTGGTGAGCTCCCTGGGTTAAGCAGACATTTTTCATGTCTCCACAGAAAAAGCTAAAGGGACACAGAGAGAGAGAGAGAGAGAGAGAGAGAGAGAGAGAGAGAGAGAGATCTTTTCAAGCCCTAAACCTCAGCCAAACATTTAACTGGGTCAACTTGGTGTTGACCCTCCTCCTTTTTGGCATCCCCTGAGGACTCTTTCACTGTTAATTGTCTTTAAGTGCTCCTCACAGCCAAGAGCTGTAGACCTCCATGGAAACCAGAATGCCCCTGGAAATGGATGCTTTGGGGGATGTGGGAGGGGGAGGGGTTGGGCCAATGGGAGGTGGTAGTCACCTTTTCAGGTAGTATCATACCAGGAAGGGGAATCCCTGCAACAGGTGATACTGAAATTCTTACCTGCCAGTGCTCTGATGGATGAGGAATTGAATCATACTTAAGAAGACAACATGATGTGACTGAGCCCCTGCAACTGAGGTCTTTCCTAAGTGATGGAACACATTTCCCCAGACTCCTGGGGAAAGAGCTCCCTTCTCTGTACTCACAGAGGGATCTGCACACTCTTTGGTTAGCTCACATCCTGTTATTAGGTAGATGTGTTTGTTCTCTTGCAATGGGACCATCTCTTCCCATCTCTGTCCTTCCTGTGATCCCCTTCTTCTTAGATCAGCACAGGGCCTGGTATATCACAGCCCCTTAATAACTGTGGTGAATGAGTTCAGAGAAAAAATATGCCTGAAACAAGATTGGAAACTCTTCCTTGGAAAATAGCTGTGGCAGCACATCTGTAGCCGGTGTTCCTCCTCAGCTGTCTTGGAAGAGATGCCAGGTGAAAGGTGTTTATTTTTGGAGTCTCTAATGGCAAGCTCCTATGTCCTAAACAAGACAGACACTCCCTCTGAGGGTATTTGTTGATGGTGATAATAATTAGGTTAATGCTTCCTTAATTATTCTACTTACCACACAATGTTAGGTGCTATCATTAACTCAAGCCCATAACGCCTACCCTTCAAATAAACAAACAAAAATAGTCACAGCATCTTACTGCTGAGGCCACTAAATCGTCACACTAAATCGTCACACTGCCTGGACTTGCTGTCTGGGCGTGCAAGTGAATCTGTACCCCAACCACCAAGAGCACTATGTAGGCTTTCATTTACAACCTAACCATAATGCAAGAGTAGTTATTTCACTGTGTCCATACAGTCATCTGGAATCAAATAACTACATGAAAACTTGAGAGGCACCAAACCAACGCTTCCCATGCATAGTTCAGCAGAATCATGCACAGTACATGTTCACACACATATGCAAGCGTACACACGCACACACGCTTATACATCCAACACACACACACACTATATATATATATATATATATATATATTTCTCCCCAGGCTTTTAATTCAATGTTCAGGACATGAGCTTGGGGTTGCATTTTTTGGTAGTTTTAATACAGCTTCAGACTTGAGGGAGTGGAATAGAGTTGGAAATTCTGACTCCTACTATCCTAAGGGCTCCAGACATTTCTGAGCTGATTGGTAGTTGTGTTCCAGGAAGTGTGCAAGTAAAGGAAGAGAAGAACACGCAAGAGAGTGGTAGTGGATGGGCCTGTCAAGGAGAGAGATATGGCAAGCAGAGACATAGAGACAAACGTGCTGAGTGGCAGAGGGGTTAGATACTTGCCTTGACTGAGGAATTCAGGAAATCTTTCAGGAACATGGGGTGTGACATAAATAATGAGGGGAAAGGCAAGTCCCCAAACAGGACTTTGGAGGAGCAAGGATAAGGAGACAGGCAGGAAGCCTGAGAAGTTGCATACCAGCTCAGGAAAGGCTGCCCTAGAGGTTAGGCCATGGGGACATCCATTATGCCAAATGGGGTGGGGGAGTATTTCAGAACCCACATGAAGAAAATATGACTGGGCTTGGTGAGGCAAACTTTTAACCTCAGCATTTGGGAGGCAGAGGCTGGTTGATCTCTATGAGTTTGAGGCCAGCCTGGTCTACATAGTGAGTTCCAGGACAGCCAAGGCTACATAATGAGACCCTGTCTCAAAAAAAGAAAGAGGAGGAAGAAGGGGGAGAAGAGGGGAGGGGAAGGGGCAGGAGGATGAGGAGAAAAGTCATGGTGGCATATGCTTGTAATCCTGAAGATACTCTCTGCCCCCCCCCACATGATCATGCACACCTGGGCACACACACGCACCAGCACACGTACACATCCAAAAAAGCAAAAGAAAGGAAAGACATGAAAAAGGGTAAGATTTCTGAATCTACCACCCCCAGAACATTATAGCAGGCCTCACATTTTAACAGTATTGTCAGATGATTTGCATATATATTAAGGCTTAAGAAATACTGGTGTGTGTACAGCTGGGAAAAATTAAAACAAGTAAACTATGACTTCCTGGAAAGAACCAGGCTATAAGACTACAGACCTCTACATGATGAGACTCCTGTCCTAGACAGATGATCTGATAGCATCCTAGAATCCTGCCAAAAGGTAAGCTATGGCCGCATAGCAAACGGCCTTCCAAGCCAACCATGGTGGTTTGCAACTGTCATGCCAACTCTAGGAAAACTAAAGGAGGATACTTGGAAAGCCAAGGCCAATCTCAGGTGCATAGCAAGTTTGGGGCCAGCCTGGGCTACATGAGATATTTTCTTAAATAAAACATTAATAAATATCTCCCTAAAGTTAATGACTTTAAGAATAATAGTAAGTTCCTGAGGAGAGAAATTCAGGCAGTGGAGGGGCTTGGGGGAAGCTCAGACAGTTCAGTTGGTAAAACACTGGCTTGCAAGCTGGAGGATCTGAGTTTGATCCCTAGAACCTAAGTAAAAATGTCATGTGTGCTGGCATGCTGTTAATCCCAGTTCTGGGACAGCATAGACAGTAGTAGTCCTGGGACTCAGCGCTCATCCAGTTTACTTTAACTAGCAAGCTTCGGACCAATGAGAAACCCTGTCTCAAAGATGTTGGCCAAAGTTCTTGAAGACAACATCCACCTTCTACACAGGCCCACAACCTGTGTACACACACGCATACACATGTGTGCACATTTACCCACACACACATACATACACACACATGCAGAAAACAAATCAAGCCAGACAGGGCAATGAAGCTGAAGGCTCAGTTGGAAACCTTGCAGACAGAGGGCTGGACTCACCTGAAAGCCTTAAATTATATCCAAGCCCCTGATGCTGACGGTCATGTGCAGATCTGTTAGCCTTGTCAGCTAGAACACCAACAATGGCCTCTCTCCAAGGCCTGGCCTTCCTCAGAATGTGTGCCTGGGGGCCAAGTATAGTCAGTAATGGCCCCAGGAAAGAAAAGAAGGAAAGAGAGACAGATGAGAGCAATTGAGAGAGGGAGGGAGAAGAAAGCAGAAAGGGGAAGAGACGGGGGAGGAGTGAAACAGTGAGTGCCTGGAAGAAAGGGAAGAGGAGAGGGGAAGGAGGGAGAGAGAAAGAGTGGGCAGTGCCACAGATAAGCAAGAAAGGGAGCCAAACTCACAGCCACACTGCATTCCGCAACCAGCTTAGCCGGCGGCACAGCATCTCTCCTGCCGCTCTTGGAGAGAGTTGCAAGATTCTGCTGAAAATTAAAGGGAAGAAACACAGACCCAGCCATGTCACAGGAGCCATGCATGTATGAACATCTGCAGGCTACAAAATCCAGCAGTGCTCTTTCGGGTGGACAATTTCTCAGCTGGTGTCTTTCAAGGGAAACAAAGCAAATCTATAGGCTGTTCGTGTCCATTGGGTACCATGCTCTTGGGAATTCTTGCATTACTTTTTTGTCTCCAGAAAAATAGTTTCAAAGCTAGTTTTACTTTCCATTCTATTTTGCTCTTTCGGGTATTCAACTACAGTCAAGTGTCTTAAATGACATATTAAAAGTTTACGAGAATTAAGTGGAATTGTTAAAAAAAATTTAAAAAAAATAAGGTTCATTCACTGATATAAAAATCCCCAATTTTTTTGGTTTCTCTGTACCATCTTGAGATTCATTGCTAAGAGCAAATAAAATGATCTCCACAAAATGTGTCCACGCACTGTAATGCCTTCCATCTTCAGACTAAAATCTCCCTCTGTGCATTTCCATCCCCACAGTACAACTTTCTTGGCAAGATTGCTCTCAATCTGTTTGGCTGTTCTTATATTAGAGCAGAACCAAGAACCAGGGTGGAGGGGATAAGAGTCTTCTACATATGACAACATAAAAAAAATACTAGTGTTTGTTTCTCATTAAAATGAAGTCAGAGACAAAAGCTACAGTTGGATCTGGCCTATAGCCATTCATCCTAAATACTGGAGGAAGGGAAGCATACGGCAACCCAATATAGACTTGGCGCAGGCTTTTGGGTTTCTAATTCTGTACAATCTTCTGTGTTCCCTCTCACCAGAAAGTCACACCCAAGCCTGGTACAGATAAATGGCTGCTCCTGTGATGGTCCTTTCTCCCCAGCCATATTCTGACTGCTGTCAACACCTTGGTATCCCCCTTTCTTGATGTCGTTCAGTACATGTACACAGTCATGTGATCATTCACATACACACTGGCCATCACGCAGAGGCAGGCAGTCACACCCAAGCATACACACACACACACACACAAAACTGTTTAACTAGTTCTTCCTTCCCTGAACACCCGAGCTTCACTCATAGCCAGGTGAGGGGAATCTTTTGTTTTGGTTTTTGTTCTTTTGTTTATTTTGTATTTTTGGTTTTTTGAGGCAGGGTTTCTCTGTGTAGCCCTGGCTGTCCTAGAACTTGCTTTGTAGACCAGGCTGTCCTTAAACTCAGAAATCTTCCTGCTGCTGCTTCCCAAGCGCTGGAATTAAACATGTGCACCATCACCTCCTGGCCCTGTGGGGAGAATCTTTCCTTTGGGGAGACATGGCAGTACTTACTGTTTGCTCACCCAGGGTCCTGAATGCCTGCAATTCCAGCTGCATACCACTCTACCCATTCCCATCAGCTAATCCAGGCTACCAGACGGTAATCATAACCAACTGAAACACACATAAGGTGAACCTTTGATTTATTATTATTTATTTCTTAATTATACACATTCTATAATATAAAGTTCAAACATTTAATGTATCCCTGACATTTAATGTATCCCTGACAAAGATATGTTAAAAATCTTAACTTCTAATACCAGTGAATGTCTTTATAGACATAAGCATCTTAAAATCAAGTGATGGGAGTGGGGCCTGATGGCATATTACTGACGTCATTCTAATAGAAGAGACAGAGTCACGCAGGGAGCACCTCCTCTGAGAACAGAGGCAAGGATGAAGGAAATACATCCATAAGCCAAGGAAGACCAAGACTTATAGCCACCATAAGAAGGTTTGCAGCCCCAGAAAAGTCCACTCAGAATCCCCCAGAGAGCAGGCCCTGCCAACAAGACCTTAATGCCTGACTTCTAACCTCCAGGTCTGAGAATCCATTTTCTATCATTTAAGGCAGGCCATTTGTGGAACTGCGGCATGCCAACACGAACAATGGCTGCAGTCGACATGATGTTACTCCTAGTGAATCTCGTGATTATGAGAGGAAAAGAGTGCTTTCAACAAAAATGAGCATGGGAGAAGCAGGCTATCCAGGTTAACGGTACCCTGATACCCAAATACTGTCCTTTGTCAATCACCTTAGGATTTGGGTAACAGGGTACCACCACCAATCATGGTGATCATAAAACTACTTTAGAGACCATATTTGTCCCAGCTCCTCCAAGAAATGTCGGGTTCAACAATAATGAGAGCCAGCTCTAAGATCTAGAGACATCTGCAAGAGTTGAAGTCTCAGGCAGAGCTGGTGTGCTCTCTGTGTTTCTGGCTAAGCACTAGTCCAGGCTCTGGTGGAGTCCTAGATTTCCACAACTGTAACCACTGCTATGGCTGGTAGTGTGTCCAGAGCACCCTGGTGCTACCTTACCTGTCAACTGACTGGAAAGAGAATCCAGATGAGGAAGGAGAAAGACTTAAGGGGGCTACAGAAAATAAGAGACCAGTCTCCAGTGAAACATATTAAATGAAGAATCACATCAACTATAGCTATAAGCCAGGCATTTTGCCTATGTACTGATACCTAATTTCCATTGTACACAGTGTTAGGTTTCATTTGGATAATATATTTAGATTATATCATGTACTTTGGTAATTAACCCCCTACCCTGCCCCCTTTAGTCTCGTTACCTCTCACCCCTTCCCACTAATCTCCTTCCTTTTGTTTTTATTTCATATGCAAATGCTTAAACGCATCTAAAAAGGATTCCATGACTCTCAGATGAGAAGAAGACAAGTGATGCTCGACTGTCCTTCTGTCCCTGACTTCTTTCACTCAACATGGTGGTCTCCAGATGCATCCATTTCCCAACAAATAATATAATCTCATTTTTACGGCTGACTAAAACTCTACTGTGTGTGTATATATAGCATATTTCTTTACCTGTTAACCTGTCAGTAGACCCAGACTGATACCACAGCTTGGCTCTTAGGGTCAGTGCCGCAATAAACATAGAGGTGCTGAACCATTTGTACAATGCTGCCTTAGAATCCTTTGGCTACATATACAGAAGTTATAGCTGAACCACGGGGTAGATGATAGCCATTGAAACTGGGGTGAGCTGGAATCTCAACGTGGTTTTAATTTGCATTTCCCTAATAGGTAATGATGTCAAACGTCTTTTCTATGTTTATATGCATTTCTTCTTTTGAAAACTATCTGCTTATTTCATTAGCCTGCATATGGGTTGGGTTGGGGTTTTGGTGTTGTTTTGAGTTCTTTGTGTAATTTACACTGGAGAAGGAAACAAGCAAACAAAAAAACAAAACGTCTCTTTAACAAATAGTCCAAGAAAATCAAAAGAAGCCAGGACCCTATCTCTCTTTTTGCTGTACAGAAATCAATTCAAGATGAATCAAGTACTTTAAAGAAAGCCCTGGAACTCTGAAATTGTTAGAGGAAAGCACTTTGTGACCCCTAATGCCCACAGCATCCTTGGATGTAGGGATCATAGTCATTGGCAGTAGTGAAACTGGAGTTTGAAGAATGTAACTAACACAACTACTCAAAGGAAGAGTTGGATTTCTGATCCAGTATACCCAATTCTTATTCCACTTGATAGCAGAAGCATCATCAATAGTAGGTTCCTCAAAACATGCCATCCAGAGCCAAAGAAGGGGGCTGATTTTTACTAGCAGCTTGAAATTGAAAATGACCACATCTTTTTACACTGAGTCTAACAGTAGTCTTACTCTAATACTAAAGAATGCTAGACCAGTATGCATTATGACATGATGACTTTTGGTACCTGGAACATAAAAAATAACAGTGAATTTTTTTCTCTTCTTTTCACATAGAACAAGATCCTTCAAATTTTAGCTAGACCCATGGCCATGTTTCTTAGCTTCACTTGCAAATAGATAATTTCCTAATTTCTGACCAGGGGAAATAGATAAAACAGTCAGATAGACTTGATAACTTTACCTTAAGAAGACACCCCCTTTCGCATCCCTTCTTCCCTTATGTACCTGGGAACTGATACATGATAACTTGAGCTCTAACTACCCTCTTGAACTGACATAATTGATTTGCTCTAAAGACAGCATAGCAGTAACCCAAACAGCCCATTTCCCATTTGTACACAAGAGACTGATATATATTTACCTTGTTGAAGTTATAAACAAGGTCTTCATTGCCTGTGTGTTCCTGATTTTGTCCTGACAGGCTCCTTTATCCTGTTCATTACAAAAGTCTAAGGCTCTTAAGTTAAGCATAGGGTAATTAATACCTTTATATTTACAACAAGTTAATAATACCTGTCCTTCTAAATGAGGAGAAGTAGAAAAGAAGCAGTGTGGGGAAAGGGAGGGGACCAGAGGGGGCTGAAGAGAGGACCATGGGAATAAATCATTGTCAAAATATGGGGCATAAAAAGTACTAATACTTGTCAAAATGTGATATTGAGGGGGCATAGGAGGGGCTTAAGGAAGGATAGCTGGAAGAGACTGGAGGGAGGAAGGGGAGTGATATAGTTCTATTTCAATTAACAATCATTTAAAAGAAAAAATAAATTTTTCATCATTCCTTTGGTTTTTTCATTTACTGATAAATTTGCTTATATAAGGTTTATAATTTGGCATGCCAAAATCCTGTCTCTCTGTTTCTATCTCTATCTAGCTAGTTAGCTAGCTAGTTTTCTGTCTGCCTATCATCCTTCTGTTTCTATTTTTCCCTTCTTCCAAAGCTCTCACATAAATGCAATAAATACCATGCTACTTTTAGCTCCTTAGATTTTTTCCCTATAATCATGTTATCTATGAAGATGGCTATGATGTCATGACGCAAATGAACTTAACAGACAACTATAGAACATTTCACCCAAACACAAAGTAATATTCTTTCTTCTCAGCACCTCATGGAACCTTCTCTAAAACTGACCACATACTTGGTCACAAAGCAAATCTCAACAGATACAAAAAAAATGGAATAACCCCTTGTATCTTATTGGATCGCCATGGTTTAAAGTTAGAACTCAACAACAACACTAATTTCAGAAAGCCTACAAACCGAGAGAAATTGAACAATGCTCAACTGAATCACCCCTGAGTGAAGTAAGAAATAAAGAAATTAAAGACTTCCTATAATTCAATGAAAATGAATGCACAACATACCCANAAGAAATTAAAGACTTCCTATAATTCAATGAAAATGAATGCACAACATACCCAAGCTTACAGGATACTTTGAAAGCAGTGCTAAGAGGAAAGTTCATAGCACTAAGTACCTACATAAAGAACCTGGAGAAACATCACATAAGGAACTTAACAGCACATCTGAAAGCTCTAGAACAAAAAGAAGCAGACTCACCCAGGAGGAGTAGATGCCAGGAAATAATCAAATTGAGGGCTGAAATCAATAAAATAGAAACCCAAAAAGCAATACAAAGAATCAAGAATCAATGAAACGAAGAGTTGGTTCTTTGAGAAAATCAACAAGATAGATAAACCCTTACCCAAATTAACCAAAAGGCAGAGAGGGAATATGCAAATTAACAAAATCTGAAATGAAAAGGGTGACATAATGACACACAGAGAAAATTCAGAGAATCATCAGGTCATACTCAAAAGCTTGTACTTAACAAAATTGGAAAATTCAAAGGAAACAATTTTTTTGGATAGGTGCCACATACCAAAATTAAATCAAGAACAGATAAACAATTTAAATAGATTTATAACCTCTAAGGAAAAGTAGTCATCAAAAGTCTCCCATCTAAAAAAGCCCAGGGCCAGATTGTTTCAGTGTAAAATTCTACCAGAATTTCAAAGAAGTGATAATGTCTATATTCTTCAAATTGTTCCACACACTAGAAACAGAAGGGACATTGCCAAACTCTTTTTATGAAGCAACAGTTACCCTGGTACCCAAACCACACAAAGATGCAACTAAGATAGAGAATTACAGACTAATCTCCCTCACAAACATTGATGCAAAAACACTCAATAAAATACTGGCAAACCAAATTCAAGAGCACATCAAAAAATCATCTGCTATGATCAAGTCTGCTTCATCCCAGAGATGCAGGAATGCTTCAACATATGAAAATCCATCAATGTAAATCACCATATAAATAAACTGAAAGAAAGAAAACATATGATCATCTCATTAGATTCTAAAAAAGCATTTGACAAAATCCAACACCCCTACATGATAAAAGTCTTGGAGAGATCAGGAATACAAGGAACATACCTACACATAATAAAAAACAGTATACAGCAAATCAAATTAAATGGAGAGAAACTCAAAGCAATTTCACTAAAATTAGGAACAAGATAAGGCTATCCACTCTTTCCATATCTATTCAACATTGTTCTTAAAGTTCTAGCTAGAGAATTAAGACATCAAAAGAAGATCAAAAGGATACAAATTGGAAAGGAAGAAGTCAAACTTTTGCTATTTGCAGATGATATG
>LOJH01005187.1:16139-27568 GCA_001685095.1 Ellobius talpinus | reverse complement strand
ATATATATATATATATATATATATATATATATATATATATATATATAATCACTTTGACAGCAAGGTTTGACACTTCATCTTCATAACCTGGCCATCTGGTCTCACTATTACAGTGTACCACTAGACCCAATTCTGTTTCCCAAGTTACCTAGAGTAAACTCAACAGCCTGCAGAATCTGAAGTGACGAAAGTTCTACCAGAATGCACTATTTATGACTCACGTGGGCAGATACAGTAAGTTCAAAGGGACCATGAAAATATTTATATAGGATTAGAAACAATATGCCTTTCTGTTTAATCTTCGGCAAAGGTCTAAAACTAAACAGAAAACTAACTCTTGACTGAAGTCTAATCCTTCTGTCTCAAAAGCAAAACGAGATAAGAAATCAGTTTTCTAGCTCCAAAGAGCTCCACTGGAAGTTCAAGGTGAAAAACAAATAAATCCTGGCGTGTAAAGACAATGACTAAACATTTCACCAAATACCACACCTTCTCTGAAGTTATGTAGATATTGCATAAAAGTCTCTTCTCATTTAGTTTGGATTTCTTGTGTAGCTGTAAATTTATTCCTCTTAACCCTCATTCCAGGTATTGTTTAAAGTAACTTTCCTTATAGATAACTCAACTCCTTTGTGAAATATAAGGTTGACCCTTTAGATTTTCTTTCCGCAGCTATGAATTTACAGGTTAAAAAAGTATTTTCCAAAATATTATTGACAGGAGCAAGGCATCCAAGGTTCATGACTGTACTTGACTTAACTCCTTTCAGAACAAGCTGCGTAGTATCTGCTGGATTCGGCTATGTCAATGAAATATGTCCTTCAACTCACACTCTTAGATAAGGTGGACATTTTTATTCTTCACTGCAAGATTAGTTAGCTGCCCAGTGATACTCACTTGTCAGTTCTTAAGATCTTAGATCAAGTGAGATGAAGTTAAGGGAGACCAGAACAGAAACCCGCTCAGAGTGACTATCTAGAGACAGTGGCTATGGTTGCATGAGGTTTCTGGGAGAGAAAAGAACAGGAGGACAAAGAAATATTAAGGCGCATACAAACCGGTGTATTTAAAAAGAAAGTGTTGGCTTCCAAGATGGTATCCCAGACCTTTTGATTATTTTTGAGACGTGAACCTTGGGTTTCTAATCAGGCAATTCTATAATTCTTAAGAGCAATTTCTTATGGTTAGGAATTAAGTATCCCCAAATGCTCATCAATGGGAAATTTGCTCCCCAAATGGTGGCAAAACTGACAGGAGATTGGATCATGAAGCCTTTAATCTCATCAGTGGATGAGCTGATTATGAACGGACTGTGGGGAGCTAGTGTCCAGCAGAGGAAGCAGGTTCCTGGAATGAGCTTTTGTAGGGTCCGCCTTGTCTCTGAACCTTTGTGTTTTCTCTCTCTTCTTCCTTATCACCGTGAGATAATCACACTTTTTTCCTTTGAGCTCACACCGTGCTCTTTCTGCCTTGACACAATCTAAAGGCAATACAACCACATGCCCATGTCCTGAAACATCTCAAACTATGAGCCCAGTGATCTTACTCTTTCAAGTTGATTTGCTCAGGCATTTTGTCACAGTGATGGGTCTTGACTACCAGAGACCCTTACTGGAGTCAACTAATACCAATATCCTCATATCTCCTGAATGCTCTCGATCAGTTTGTATGCTGGCATCTTCCTCCCTACCACTGCTCCAGAGACTAAGCTCTGAGAAGACACAAGTACTTCATCCCTGTACTTCCTATATTATCCTCAACAAAAGAATTTTAAAAATGGCAGCACGAAAGAACCCCCATTTCCATTGATCTTACTGAAATCACAAAACGCTTCGTTTTTACCATAATTTTTAGCAATAATTTTCTAAGCAATTAAAAGCAAGACAAGGTTCTGCTTCAGTAGTAAAGCCACATGGGGCCCATAATTGTTCCTTTAAAATACATTTTAATTGGGCTCAGTTAACCTACTTATCACAGTGCCTCTGCTCAAGTGTTAGGGCAAGAAAGCTAATACTTTGCTGAAGCCTCTCTAGAAGGAATTCAGGCAAAATGGTGGCAGAGCACTAACAAATGTCAGTTCTTTAGACTATGTCAACTGAAAAGAGGGGAGGGGTGGTAAAGGTTGACTTTTAGGGTAGAAAACTCAAATGTAGTCAGAAAGACACGGAGTATTCTAAAATGTGACAAGTGGTGTTAGGCTTTTTACATTAGCTATTAACTGCTGAGACTCATTAGGTGAAGTATGCAAGAGGCAGTAACTGAATGTTCAAATACTCGGCGGTGCCAAAATGCGACTCCTGTTTCTAGCATCCACTGTAATGATGAATAATCTTCACTATAAAGGACTCACAGAAGAAAAGCTGTCTTTGAAACAAGCTTGAGTTGTTGAAGGTGGTTTTCACCTTGTTTTTAAACATGTTTTAATTGAAATGGAATTATATCATCTCCCCCTTCTTTTGCTCTCTCCAGCGCCTCCCAACTACCTTTCCTTAAATCCCTCCCATACCCCGTACTCTCAAGTTTACAGGCTCCTCCTTTATATTAGATTATTATTCTTACATAATTGATACAGATCAATTTTTAATTTAATTCATTGAGAAAAGCTCTGGCTTCAGTCAGTTTGGCACTTCTGAATAGAGAAAAGGGAAATCTTCCCAACGAAATTCAAGGCGACAGGAAAAAAAATGGTTTTCTTTCCTTTTGTTTTCTTGTTTGTTTTGTTTCTGTCCTTTGAGACAGGGTTTCTCTGTGTAACTGCCCTAGCAGTCCTGGAGCTAGCTCTGGAGACCATGCTGGTCTCAAATTCAGAGATTCACCTTCCTCTGCCTCCCAAATGCTGGGATTAAAGGTGTGCATTACCACCACCACCTGCCATCTTTACGCTCATTTCCTCCCAGCCTTTCCCACTTCTTTGTTACTGTGAACACTTCTGTAAGCCTCACACTTCAGAAGGGTCTTTTCCAAAGTACTATCCCTTCCTCTGTTGTGCAATAAACTGGACATAAAATTGCTTATTAATCTTTTGGGTCCTTTCAGTATCCAGTGCCTTCCAGAGAAGTCCTTTTTGAATGCATTTAAGTTCAACCTTTGACTTTAGTCACCAATAAAATTCTTCAACCTACAACCTCTTTCTCAGAATCATCCATCCCTCTACAAACAGCCTGAAACAATTCCTCATCAGATTTAATTAAAGGAGAGTCATTCATATGCACACAGAATATTGGTGTCTTTGTTTTTGTGTGTCCATTAGTAAGTTTAGAATGGGCTTGAATAAAAAATATAATGCTCTAATTGAAAACTCTCAGTCCTGAGTTTCACTAAGAGACATAGAAGACCTAATGGAAATCCTAACAGAGAGTACAAACTATGTGTCAATCAACATGTATGTAATACCTGGAAAGTCTGTTCATATGTAGAATGGTGACAAAGCAGCAAGGACATAGAGGGACTCTACAAAATACTTAGTGTTCTTTGGAAGATTATTAAAAATAACTGCTAAAGTAAATGTAAATATTATGTAGTTTCTTTCTCCCCACCTTGTCTTTCCCTCTTTCTCAGTTCTTGTTTCCTCCTATGCGAATTACAGCAGCCTCCTCTCAATTCCCGTTGTCTACCACATCTTCTTATGGACATTTTAGAAAACAAGGTTCTTTATCAGGACCTATTCTCCAATCTCAACTCTAAACACAACCTTAAAATACAAATGCTTGGGATGTTAACAGTAAAATCATTGTCCCGATTATCTTATCCCATTTTACTGGTGTTATGTGAAACCTATATACTTAAGTTGAAATTGCTTCTTGGGCAACTATTATTGCATAATGGAAAATTCATGGTCCTTGCTGCAAGAAATAATTGGGGAAATATTATCTCCATATACAATTTCCTCCATGTCTTACTTTCTTCTCCCTCACCCCCTGGCCCAGTAACATCCTTTTATCCTTCACATTTTAGTTCATTTATGACCTCCAGAGAGATGTAGAGAAAAATAATTCAGCTCTTTTGGGGGGTTATTATTTTAACTTTAAAAACGCTTTTATAAAACGTTTGTGCATTGTGTCCTCAACTAGATGACTGTCTCTAATATCAGAAATCATGTACACCTTTGTCACATTACAAGCTCCTACCACAGCATGTGACACATAGCAGGTATCATATTTTTCTAAGAAACAAAGTAATGTAGCTAATAAACAAATGAGATAAGATAAATAGCTCAACACTTGACAATTTCTCAACATTGTAATGGTGGAGTTAGTTTTCCCAATAGCTCAGAACAATCTTAAAGCATGTGATCGTGCGTGTGTGTGTGTGTGCGCGCGCACATGTGGGCTTGTGCTTGTGGGGTTCATGAGACTACTTGCAGAGGTCAATTCTCTTATGCTACCCAATTGGGATCGGGGATCAAACTCAATTGACAGCAAGCACCTTGACTTGCTGTGCCGTCTCACAGCCCCCACACTACCTGTTTCATAAAATTTCTGGAACTTTTATTTCTGGTTCCTGGGTTATAGTCACTTCAGTAGCAGGAATCCTGCCTGCTTACAACCTTGTTCTGCTTTCAGGGAACATTAGCACCTATTCAATCGAAAGAAGGATTCAGAGCACATTTGTCATTGAAGGCTGAACTGCCAGGGTCTGTATCTATTTGATGGGACTTTAGTGAAGGTTTGTTTCTTTAGGAATTAAGGCATTTCTTCTTGGTGTGAGAGCAAATTAACAGCTGCTATAGAAATGCCAACACCTACAGATGCCTTCCAATTATCTATGAAGCCTGGGTGACAGGAAAGAGTAAAAATCTTGGCTTGTGAAGTTGCCGGAGGAAAAGCCTAGATATTTTCAAGTGCACTGAACAAATGAATAAATAAGAGCAGCTGAATGAACCACAGCCGGGAAGGAGACTTTCATCATAGTAAGCTCGCCAGGCCCCATCACTATTCTCAAGTTACAAAGAGATCTGCTACTACATGGCAAAACTATACAAAATTATCTGAAGAAATTATGGTTTGTTTGGTGTTTTTCTGTACAAGTGGATTGAATCTGTAGTGACTCCTGATAAAAGCTATAACATCAACATGGTTTTGATTTGACACAAAAATTTTATAATTAACTTCATTCAAAAGTCACACTGTGAGTCGACTCCAAGTTCCACCATTTACTAGATGTTTCCAATGCTATATGTAATGCTTTTCCTAGGGCACGAACAATGTCCACTCATTGCAGAAAGGGCATGAATGAGAGACCAGAGTAGCAATTCAATCCCAGTCTAGAACAGTGAACCATTGACCTTATAGGAGTTACTTACAGAAGCCTGAGTGAATCAAAGGTGGCTGTGTCACTGAAAAGCTCTCCACAGTACAGGTGATAGCACTGTCAAAGCTGCATCTCTAGATGCTTCTCTCTAGCAGGAGATTATCTGAAGAAATTATGGTTTGTTTGGTTTTTTCTATACATGCGGATTGAATCTGTAGTGACTACTGATAACATCAACATGGTTTTGATTTGACACAAAAAATGTTATTGCTCAGACAATCATCGAGTTTCCTCCTAGGAACTGTGTACTGCCCTTTAACCGTGGGGAAGGACCTGGTGAGTCTTGTAGCTTGTGGTATATTCCTGAGTCTTTTAAGATTTCTTATTTCCCGAGTGTCACAGAGCTCTCCTCTCCCACTGGGAAGGAAAGTTTCAATTTGAAAGAAATAGCTATGCAACAAATATAACAATTCTATGAGTGTTCTTATATCTGTAATGTTTTTCCAATTCACTGCTAAGAACACTAATGACCAGTTATGCTGAGTGACTTGCCTAAGAGCACACACTAAAGAACTCTAAATATCATGATTTGACTACGTAAAACTTCATGTATGTGATCTCTGTAGCCCCCACATTAAAAATATATTGTATACATGTGTGCGTATATATGAGACAAATATAACTCAGAAGTGTTTTCTACCATCTGTCTGGACGACATGTAGGAATGTAATTTAACTTCACACATGGCACTTGGATGGCTCAAGATGTCTAACTTAAAGGAGCTTGGTATATTTTCTATAATAGTGGTAACGGTGATAATTCCAATGGCAGAATAATCCAGTGGGAGCCTTTGGAGCACTTAGGATTTCACTGATGTTTAAGAAACAGTTTCACACACTTGCCACCTCAAGAAATACATGCAGGACAATGATGGACATACAAAATCAGGTTGTATTTACACCATGTCAAGTCACCAACAGAACCATGAACCACCCACTTAAAATGTGTAAATTAGCTAAAAATAAGCTTTCTTGTTTATGGGACTATATTTGAGTGTCCTTCATTATAGCAAGCAGTTATCCTGGAGTTCCTAAGAGTTCCTGCTTGAGTTCCTGCCCTAGTTTTCCTCAATAATGAATGGACTGTGACTTGGAAGTGAAAGCCAAACAATAAACTTTTCCTCCCCAAGTTCCGTGTTTAATCTCAACAATATAAAGGAAATTAAGACAGGCACCTAACTTATATCCTAATTACCAAAAGCACCCTAGGTTTAGAGAATCTTAGTAAGGCCTTACTATGGGACTCTCTTGACATCTGCTTTAAAGAAGGATTTCAGAAAGACATCATAACAGGTCCCTAAGTACCCAGAAATAAAACTCCAGATCCCCAAAGAGGCAACATCTCTGTGAATTACAAATGTCCCAGCCGAAGCTACCTAATGTGACTCCCAAGCTTCCTCGCCACTGAAGCTAGCTCTGCAGAGTGAGCCCCATGGTGCTACAGGGAGAGAACTGTGGGTACTGTGGGTATTGTGGGTCCTTCCTCACTGCCATCCTCCCTAGCTGCCTGGGCAGACTGTTTCTTGACAAGTCTGGACAACTTCCCAGACTTATTCTGTCTCACTGCTTTACAGTTTGGTTATTTCTGTTGCATGTGTGCCTGGTTTTGACATGTCAAGCTTTTTATGCCTCTCAATGTTTTTGAAGTTTCTCCTATGATATCACTAAGATCAATATTGACTTTTATTGACATGAGTGACCCAAAAGACTTATTAACTGTATATATTCTTATACTTTTTAATCTGTCCAAGTATTTTTACTTTTCAAAATATTTTTATCTTTAAAAAGCTATTAGTTAGGCAAAAATTATTTTGGTATCTTCATTTTATAGATAAGATACTTGAGACCTAGTTAAAAAATATGTTCACATTTCCATAAGGGATTGATATGAAGTTAGGTCACTTCTATTCTAGTCTAATTCCAAACCAAAGCTCTGTGTCTTCAGTGCCCTATTGGAAACCATGGCAACAGAGACTTAGGCAGAGCACTCTTAAAGGGGAGATGGTGATGAGTTATGAAAGAGGAAGGTTTGAAATGTCTGTAAATTAATATTAAATATTTAAATGTCTGTAAATTAATATTCCTTCATACTGCTACTGATTTGTTCAATGTGGGAAGGAACTCCAGGACAAAATGCTCATACTTCTTCCAAGACATTACCCCTGTGGTGGTTTGATAGAAAAATGGCCCCCAAAGGGAGGCGCACTATTAGTGGGTGTGGCCTTATTGAAGGAAGTGTGTCACTGTGGGGCTGGGTTTTGAGGTCTCCTTTGCTCAAGCTACACCCAGTGTTTCAGACTACCTCCTGTTGCCTGTGAGTCAACATGTAAGTACTGTCAGCTCCTGCTCCAGCACCATGTCTGCCTGCATGTCACCATGTCGTGTCATAATGACAATGAACTAACCTAGAAAATGCCACCCCAATTAAATGGTTTCCCTTTTTAAGAGTTACTGTAGTCAGGGTGTCTCTTCACAGCAATAGAAACCCTAACTAAAATAACCCTTTAAGTCATTCCCCTTTCAATCATTTGCTGAGTTTTTAAAATATTTCAGTTTTTAAAATTTCCCAAAATATATCTTATCCATTTATTTTGTTAGTTATTGATTGAGACTTCAGTGCACATACTTTGGTCTAACCAGCAGTGTTAGAACTTCTCCCTAATTTTTATTTTTCCAATACTCTCTAAATATTGCTGCACCCCAACCTTCCTATAAGACAAATAAGTCCCTGGCATTTTCTATTTGTGTTACATGTTTCCTTCAATTGGTTAATCTTTTTCCTGAATGAATTTCGTGTTCTTTGTCTTTCTTGCAAGGCTTTTTATGAGCAGATTCTACACTTCTATGGATTCCTGTCTTCCCCTTTTTTGAGTTCATAATTGGTTCTTCCCAAACTTAGCTATTTAAAGCATCTCTCAAGTCTCATTCCATTTACTGTCTACCAATTTTTTAAAGCTTAAACATATTTAAAGGCCAAGTATAAATGTTCATAATACTATATCCATGTAGGAACAGGAAGGAGTGTAATTATGACATGTGTGCCACAAAGGCATCTAAATTTTCACTTGAAAAACTATGCTGAGATCAAACAGAACTGATTTTGTAGGAAGATGTATTGTAACAGCTGACCTTGTGTTATAATAGGACATAGCCTATATGTGCCATTTCACCTGTTGCAGACAACAGCATTGCTTGCTACTTTTGTTCATATACTCTGATTCTTCACTATTTGATATGATCATTGCTTCATCTGTACACCGGCCTCCTCACTTTGGGTGTATCTTTCCATAAAATGCTCCTTCTGAAGGTTTAATTTCTACCACAAAGTAGACCCTTAGAGGTACCTGCTGGCTATGTCTTATTTACCCTAGACTGCTAGTGTCTTCCATCCAATTGCTCTCCAGTCTCTATTTAAATGGGTGACCCTAAAATTAAATCTGTTTGGGGTTGAATGAACTTAATGACAATAAATGGATGGCTTGGGTGTAGAGTTCTTAGCCACAAACCTGGACTATCTGCACAAATGCAAAATGAGGTTTCTTCATCAGTTGCACTCAAGTCTCCTAAAAGGACTGCTTTCTGCATCCCTGAGTCCAGACTTTCTTTCACGTGTCCCATGTTCACCTCTCACTGTGCTGAGTATCAGTTGTGTGTGCTTAAGCATCATCAGTACCCTTTATTCCTAAAACATCACAACCGTGGCTTTGTTTTTCATTGTTTTGTGGGCAATTGATTTTCATTGAATGGTATAGAGTAGAGAAATGACACCACACCAGAGTTCCATTTCCAAATATATGCCACATTATAAAAAGCAATTAAATATGAAGATCATAATCTTTTCATCAGCAATAATCCACATGTATATAATGCAGCAAGTTAGAAAAGATAATGGGATCATAATTGGCTTGGAAAATGAGGTTGGAGGAATAATACCGTGAGATGGGCTTCGGAAGGAATGAAGGAAACACATTTTCAAGGTCATTGGTGCAAAGAAATGAAAAGCTGCTATCAGAAAGACTGCTTTCAGGCGATGAGCCTTTGGGAGCCCAATGAAATACTGAAATGGAGGCGGTAACAACCAACTTACCAATTGCATCTAAAAGAAAGAAATGAAGGACTCACTTTTTTCCCTGAATATCTGGGTGCCTTGTAAGTAATAAGTTCCAATAAACTAGGCAACCAAAGCTTTATTGGGTAGCAAAGAATCTGAAATAGGAAAGAAGGAAGCTCCCAAGACAGATCAGTGAAGGGAATAAGGGCATCAAGCTGCTTAGTTAAAATGAGATCATTAGAGGAACATGATTATAATCAAGCCACTTCTGTGCATGACACCAGGATTCCACATCTGCCTGAGACTGCAAGCTCTGAAGAGACTACTGATTGAAATTGGGAAAAGTTATAATAGTGCATTGGAGCCAGATAAACAATTATGCTTTGAATTAAGAAACGAGTGTGCCCCAGAATAGAGAGAGCACACTTGTAGAAATGGGTTCAAATGGTAGTGTCTTCCTTGGCAGCTTTCATAGCACCTTTTCCTAATATAAGAGCCAGTCCTCAAGAAGGAGGCATCCAGGTCAGTTCCAGACTGATTGTTCTAAGTCCTGTTCCAAAGTATGTGGTACTTTAACAATAAGATCTTAACTTCAAATTTAGGGAGTCAACCAATGGCAATGAGAAATAGCCTATATTATTTTGGGAACCTCTAGGAGTCTGCTGACCAACAACTTAAAGTGAGGTTTCCCACGCTTGGCACTGGATGCAGCCATATACTCTCAATATCATAGGTGCTTAAACAAGAGTAGTATGATGACACCACCAATTGACATGGAAAAATGAATAGAAAAAAATTAGCAAGTTCCTACTCCTAGATGAAGAGTTGCAAGTTGTCAATGCCTACGAAGAGAAGGATAGTCAGTCTCTTCCAAGGGCAAGCTCTCACATTGGTTGTTTGATCCCAAGAGGTCAGCTCTGGACACACGCATATAAGCAAAGTTAAATAGACTTGATTGTGTATGTGTGTCTGTGTGTGTGTATTGTGCATGTGTGAATAATGACTAAAGAAGAGGTCATAAATTTAGACGTTGGGGGAGAGAAAGAGGGACAAGATTAATGTAGATTCAGTGTTCATGCATGAAGTTCTCAAAAAGAATGTGAGGTTGTGAGGCCATGGATTTAAATAAGAGTCTACAAATACTGCTTTTATAAGCCAACATAATTCTTAGCTGCATTCTAAATATGTATTCTTATATCCAACAAGAAGTATAGCTCTCACCCCTAAACAATGAAATCTTCTCTTTGCAAATCAGAAACCATTACAGAAAACCACAACCAACCAAAATGCAAAGTTGTGGAGACCAGTCCTAACAGATACGTCTACAATACAACTCATACTCCCAAAGGCTCAGGGAACATCACAGAAGATGGGGAAGAAAAATTGTAAAAACCAAAGGAACAAGCTGTCTGTTGTGAGATTATGTCTCTTAGAATTGTTCAGGAAGCTACACCCATGAAGTCTTAACACATGGCTAACCAAGATCTGAAAAGCAATGACACCAACAGACATGTTATGCTAACATGGAAGGTGGAAAATCTCATGAATCCTAAATACTAGACAAAGAATTATAGGCAGCTAAGAAGATAAGAAATTTGACAGTGGAAGGAAATAGTCCTTCCCCAGGGAAGAAGCCCCTAATTA
This sequence comes from Ellobius talpinus, assembly GCA_001685095.1. NCBI lineage: Eukaryota > Metazoa > Chordata > Mammalia > Rodentia > Cricetidae > Ellobius > Ellobius talpinus. The sequence goes on along the minus strand of LOJH01005187.1, from coordinate 16,564 downwards.
GTTAGCCAATGTCAAAATCCTGAAATCATATCCATACAAGTAACATTTTAAAGAATGAGAAGATTGTATTTATATATATTTAGGGGGGAAATTGTGTGTGTGTGTGTGTGAGTGTGTAATTGAAGGCTGCATTTCATTTCCTGGCTGTGCAGACCAAAATAATCATACAGAAACTATATTAATTATAGTACTGCTTGGCCAATAGCTTAGACATATTACTGGTTAACTCTTATTTCTTAAATTAACCCATTTTTATTATTTTATGTTTTACCACTAGGTTCATGGTTTGTCACCTCTTGCTTCTTAGGTAACTACATGACATCTGACTCATTTGGTAGCTACTTTGTAGTCTCTTTGACTCCACCTACTCTCCTACTCTCTCTCTCTCTCTCTCTCTCTATATATATATATATATATATATATAT
>LOJH01005187.1:0-16078 GCA_001685095.1 Ellobius talpinus | reverse complement strand
TATATATATATATATATATATATATATTTCAGCCTGGCTATATCCTGCCCTGCCATAGGCAGAAGCAGCTTCTTTATTAACCTATGGTAATAAAACATATTCACAACATACAGAGGGGAATCCCACATCACCTCCCCTTTTCTGTCTAAATGAAAAGGAAGATTTAACTTTAACATAGTAACATTACATATAACAAAAACAGTATCAAGCAAAAATTACAGTTACAATATTTAGTCTATTTGTATCTGGAAAAATTAAAGAAAATATGCTATCATCATTTGTCTTTGTGAGTCTAAAGTTTGATATCTAATTCATCTTTTATCATTACTAAGGAAAGCTATAACCATTTGTCTTCAAATCCATCAAAGACCCCAGGAGGAGCTCACCAACTCCAACTGGACTGGGAGTGAATGAGCATTGGTTCAAACTAGTCGCTCTGAATGTGGTTGACAGTTGGGGCAGACTGAGGGTCCACTGACGGTGGCACTGGGATTTTTCTCTACTGCATGTACTGGTTTTTGGGGATCCTACTCTTTTTGGATGTATACCTTGCTCAACCTAGATGTAGTAGGGAGGTCCTTAGACTTGCCACAGAGCAGGGTGCCTTGTCCTCTCTTAAGATTGGAGGGGAGAGAGGTGGGAGGGTGTGTGGAGGGAGTAGGAGGAGGGGAGGGAATAGGAATTTGAATTGTTTTTTTAAAAAAAATCTAATAAATTTTTAAAAAGGAAAAAAAGGACCCCAGGAAGATATAATATTACTGTACAAGAAGTACACTGTAAGCAACTTGCAAAACTCTAGAATTGACAGACACCTAGATGCCTGGACAGTCACCCAAAGTTCATCTTCAGCCAACAGACCCTTAGTACCTGGCAGACTTTTCCATGAAGCAGGAAAATATTTAGCCTATATCAGCAGTTTGTTAGTTTCTTTCTTCTGTGTCCTGCAGATTGTCTGGTAGTTTCTTCCATGAAACAGGAGCCCTACAGGACCATTGTATCTCTTGGAAAGTTCAGCAGTCACTTTTCTTTGGGTCCTGCATTTTTCCAGTTCATACAACATGCCATTAAGCAGTCCAGGCAGCAACAGTTTCTTGTCCCAAATGGCTGCCTTTGTCATATTGAAGGCAAAGTCCATAACAAGTTTCTTCAATGCCAATCAATGTCTCTGAAGTAATTGGTGTTGCCAGAAGCAGACATGACTCACTGTTGAGAAAAATCTAAGTTCTTAAAACTTTTTAAATGCCATATTCCATAGGTCTTTGGTATATTTAAGATTATCTATCTAATTGAAATATATTTCCTAATCTCTAGAAAGCTCAATTAACATGACTACAAGTTTGATTATTATAAATTAATTATTATAAATGAATATCTGGTATTCTGTGCTTCTTAATTATATATTACATTTTAAGTGGGCTACACAAACACAATACCTTAAACAATAGCAGAAATACATTTACATAATATAACAACCTTAAATTTGTGTCAATAGACTAAGATCCATATCAGTGCAAAGTACTCATCTCTATATCATATCCCCCTTTAAATGAAAACAAACATTTAAAAACAATCATTTTGGGAATTTGGGCATTGTTTTCTCAAACTGCTTCCTGCTGTTTGTTAGGTGAAGTACTTTTAGGGTTCACAGAGACCTTTCAGGGAGTCTTGTTCCATCAAATCACATTAGCCTGGAAGGACTCCACAGATTCTCATCTTCTCTGGAAACAAAAGCAGAACCTCTTTTCCAAAGTAACATACCCTTAGAGTTAAATTTTGAAGTCAAGATACTTTTATATTGGTTTAACTTTGCATCCCCCAGAATCAACTGTCATTCTTCAGTCCAAAAGTTGAAAGAAAACACAATAATATACATAATCCTGACTCTGTGTATATTCTATCTTTACATGGCTTATCTTTCTTTACTCCTTTAATCAATTACTCTCTGTACCCTTTTATATTACTTTTACTGTCTCTTTAAAGGCTTTACTTTTTTATAACTGTCTATACTCTTTTTCCTCTCTCTCCCAACCCTATGTACAATTTTAAGCACACTGTGTCTCATTCACAGGTCTTTTATGGCTGAATCTGTCCTATTGTGTATCTGAAATCCTTTTATGACAAGGAGCATTTTTAAATGGTAAGCAGTGTGGTTGACTCCACCTCTCTTGGCCTTTCAATATGATGGAGATATATTTACCACCAGCTCTTGGAATGCTGGGTGGGAGCTATGCTCACCACCTCAGTTCTGGGAAGTACTGTGTAGCACATTAACCTTTTTGTCTAAGTAAAAGCTAAATCTGTCCTGTAGCATGATTCATGGCCTGGAAATATCTCTGTATATGGCAGCGGGAATCCACCATGCTTTCCTGCCTGTGTACACCCAGCAGACCCAATCCAGCTGCTTGCCCAGGCAGGGGTGCTGAGTGGCAGGCATGCTCTCAACTACTTTCCTCCTAACCCCAAGCAGACATACAAGCACCTGAACCCAAAGTGTGTGGATGGCCATGTCAGTTAGCCACAAGTGTATGGATGCCATTTTGTTAGCATTCAAAAGAGTTCCATAGTATCCTGAAATGGAGCATAACAAAGGTTTATTTATGTGGGGATAAACTCACAGAAAGAGTAGCGGTCTGCAGTCCTCTGTGTTTGCTGGGAACTGAAACTGAATTCAGCAGCCAAGAGGCCCATGCACGCTTTCCATCTGCATTTATAGTACATGAGACCACGCCCAAAGTGGGCTGGTATCTTAAAGGCTATTGGCTGAAGGAGTTCACACAGCATGTATGCATATATGTATATACATACACACACAATTAAAATGCAGCCAGAGGTCATAAATTTGAGAGTGAGCTTGTAGGTAGAGGGCTACATCAGAGCAGTTGCAGGTGAAAAGGGAAAGGGGAAATACATAATTACAATTTAACTCCAAAAAATAAAAAAGGATTTTAAAATAAAGTATCCCTGATACAGTACTTTTAACTTCCCAACAAAAGCACACACTTAATGAAGATATAGAATTGATTTATAAAAATGAAAGGCTATTTAAGCTTTTCTATAGAAGGATATTATTTTTTTAGTGATAATATCCAAATACTTTTGTGCTGCTCCCTTACCATCAACAGGAATTACACCTAAGCCAACATGGTTATGTTAAGCTATGACTAACATGCAGCCAAAGTTTTCCAACAACACTTGCAGAGTATGATTTATACAGATATTGATCTCACAGGCAAACAAAATTTCATGCCAGCCTTTTATTAAAGGAAATTCTGAAGGTGGACCATGTTATAAATGTATGGGTTTTCTTCAATGTATTTTGGAGCACACATGATATAATTGTCCTGTTATCAGATGCATCACAAACCTTAGTCATTACATCTGCTTAGCTATATGGTTAAGGAAATATCGGTTCCTCAAGTAAGGAGGTCCAGGTCTGCTGACCAAGTGGCGGAAGAATTATGCAGTATAAGAACTTTAAAGGAAGGAATATTTGGGTTTAAATCCTGTCGTTTACTACCCATAGGCAGTGTGATCCTTTATAAATGATTGTTTAGCTTTCTCAGCTATAAAACAAGGAAATTTCTTCTGCATCACAAGTCTCCTTTAGTCTTACATTGGGTTGTGTTTGTTGCATGTACATGTGCCAATATCCTGTAAATGAGTAATGCTGCCCTGCAGACAAAAATGGATATGATGAGTGCTGGAGGAAACGTGTGTATTAACAAGAAGAATTTCTAACTGTAGAAAGTTTGACCAAACTTCAAGCCTTACAAAAAGATGAATCATACAAACTTTTATAGCCTTGTTTCTTTTGAAATACAAAAGGGTATAATTGTGTGCAGTTGGCAAAGATTATTATCCTGAATGTAAAATATAAGAAAATGAAAAATGCAGTCTTGAGTTTTTTAAAATTTTATCCAGAAGTACAATGTGTATCTCCTCTAGAAAGTGATTTAATGTAAAATTACTTGAGCTCAAAGGAAAAGAAGTTTGGACACTAAACTTTTCAGTCTTTTTGTCTCTTTGGGCCTGGTGCCGGGAGAGAAAGGACACATTAAGGTTTGGGATGAGGCTACTTCAGTTCCATCTATCACTGTCTTTCTTATATATCTTTTCCTCTTTTGAGTAACAACAAGTTTCTTAAAGATTTGAATTTTAAGCATACAAAATTTCCTGTAGAATTACTCAGATAAAATCAAGCTATTGCGTGTTACCCAGGTCATTCTTTTTAATAGAGGACTAGCAAGAGGAGAAAGTGCTACGAAGTGAAGAAAGTTGCTTAATAACCATTGCTCTTGGGTTTAATCTCCTCTGCAACAGCATGATACAACCCACAGGACCAGATTTAATACTATTTTGTCTTCCCATATCACTGCCCTATGGTTACAGGCATACTAGTTTGTTACCTCATAATTCATTCTACATAATACCCCTGCACTGTATAGCTGGCAGTATTGTTTCTTAAGAAAAATAGCTTAGACTGTTAAGAAACATTGTCTTCATTGTCCCTACCAATATTTAAACAACGTATCTGGGCATGACAGGAAAATATGTACTAGAACCTTTCCCTCAAAGGAAATGAAACTGAGAATCTGAACGGTCAAGCGATCTGCCAAGATTCTCCAAGGAAGAGTGTCAAACAAGACACAGTCCAGGCACAGGACTTCATCACCTGGTGTCGCAGGTGCTGGTGGTGTGTGATCAGGACCACAGTCATGCATGTGTAAGTCCCTGAAACCACATATACCTTACCTGACTCCTAAGGATACATCACTGACTCAGTGGCATCATCAATTGTTTCTAAGCCCTGTGAGATGAAGTTTTCCTCAGAGAACATTTGGGACTTACAATCGTTCTTCCTACTCCCCAAACATTATTGCTATCAGCTTTCCTACTTTTAATTTGTATTCGATTGTCATAATTTCCCACTTGTAAAGACAGGCGAAGGCAAAAAAGGGAAATATAGGGACAGGAAGCCCAGTTGAGAAATGATGCTGCTCATGACCTGCCTTCTGCTTGTGCCTTTGGGAAGGTCAGAAACTTAAAGCTCCCAGCACAAAATCATCAACATTAAGACTGCTTTCCCCTGGGAGGAAAAAAAATATTTTAAACTTGGAATCTTTCTCTTTATCTCCCTGCCTTGAACTCCTTTCATGTCTAAAACCATGCAGAGATATTATTTTTAAAGATGGAAGAATCTGCTTGAGTAAACTTGAATAAGTCTTTATAGTAGTAATAACCACTTTGATCAAGGCAAATATCAACTGATCGAAATAGCAGAGATTGGGAAAAATTGTCAGAGAAGAAAATGGTACTGGAGTGGTGCAAGGAGTGCTGTGCAGGTAGATGGTGGAGAGAGAAGGCTTCTAGCTCTGGGTAGAAACATCTGTCTGGTCACACCCATCTGCTTGGGAATGGTCACAAAGGAAACTTTTCCTAACACACTGGAGTCCAAGGAAGAAGTTTTCAGGACTAAGGGATTGTTTTTCCAGAAGTAAGACTTGAAAAAAAAAAAGGTAAATGAAACTTACGTTCTCATTTATAAGTGATAATTAAAAAAAAAGTTTAGAAGCTGAGAAAGAAAATTTTTCATAGTGAGTTCCAAGCTAGCTGGGTTAGAGTAAGACCCAATCTAAGAAATGAGCAAATAAACAGAAGTTAACTTGAATGAACAATAGTGATTTTAAAAATTGGGAATAGGGAGCCCAGACACAAGAATAAAAGGAGGGTGGGTTCAATAGTGCATGTTGTTTGCATGCTCTGAGAAGGTACCATGAACCTGTAATAGGCATAGTTAACATGTATTAATCAAAACACTTCAAAACATAAAGTATAAGGTGGCAAGGTTTGTGTGCTCAATTAAACCCAATAATGGCCTGAGTTCCTATTTTGATTTCGGTTTCTATGACCTATTGATAAAACACCATGAACAAAAACAGCTTGGAAAGAAAAGGGCTTACTTGACTTGCATGTCCTGAGTCACTGTTTACTCAGGGAAGTTAGGGTAGGAATATAGAGGGAAGTGCTGATTCAGGAGCCTGATAGGGGGCTGCTTATAGCTTCCTTTTCCTGGAATGCTCAGCCTACTGTCTTAGAGTGCCCAGAACCACCAGCTCAGGGTAGCACCTCCCACATCAATCATTAATCAAGAAAATATACCACAGTCTTTTCCACGGGCCATTTGGTAAAGCTGTTTTTTTCAATTTAGATTCTCATTTCCCAAAATGACTATAGCTTCTGTTAAGCTAAAACTAGTCAACATGGTTCCTATGCTTCAGCCATAAAGCTGTACATTAACACAAAATTGGTATCATGAAATCTTAAATTACTCAATGAGAAAATCAAAATTGTTATGGAATTCATTACTTTATTCAAAATCACAGTTTTTGAAAAATTAGTATTTTTGAAAATCCTTGTGAATGAGACAGAGTCTTTAGGAGTCTCAAATTCTGACTGAACATTAATTATAATTTTTAAATGTCCTTCCATTGATAGAGTGTGCCATCAGGCTGAAATAGCATGATATATTCTACCTATATGGTTAGCAAAGACTTCAGAAAGAAAGCAGAGGAAACAGAAAGAAGTCTTGCTTGATTTGCTCAATGGATATTTGACTCTGATAAGGAAAACAATTGTAGTAAAATCATTTTTTTCTTTTAGCAAATGGACTAAAGACAACTTTTAGACAAAAATAAGAGATTATTAGTATGCTATGATTTTTTAAACAACGAAAGGCATTAGCCATTAAAATAGAAGACAAAAAAAGCACTTCAGGTAAAATGAAAAGTATGAAAAAAGCCTTGGAGAAAGAGGAGCAATCTCAACAGGATATTACCAAAAACAGTGGACAAGGGAGATGGCAGCTTAAGAAGCTGGTATAGGGAACATCGTGCAGAGGCCATTTCACAGGTAGAGTAAGAAAGTTTGATTTGAGAGACATGGGATGGCAACAGAGGGTTTTATACAAGGATATCACAGGCATATGAAGTCACGACTTATGCCAGGGAACAATACACCAAAGTTACTCAAACATGGCCTAAAAGTCAAAAAGAGATGAAAGTATTATCAGATATCAATTTAAGACACACAAAGCCTGTGCCAGTGTATTCCCAACACACTGTGGGAATAAAAGAAATCCAGAAAAATTCTCCAAAAATAGGGTTGGCTACATGGTAAGAGTTAAATTTTAGGCTGTTCTTTGCTACAGATTCACCCGAGGAAGTCAAGATTCTAGACAGATTTGTAAACATGGTCTTAAAAACACCAAATGGCAAATCGCTAACAGCATTATTGTGGGGTCCTGGGGTCCTAAGCAGTCGAGGAGGCAGAGATTCATGCAACTTTGCTGGTCATTTTTTTTCCCAGAAATCTCAATAGAAACTTAAGTACTTTGGTCATGAACACAATAGATTAAATTGACTGGCATACAAGAGAATCTAAGCATGGAAATTTTTCTCTTTTTTTCTGTGTATTGGTGACCTTTCTGTTGCTATGACAAAACATCACGGCCAATGAAGAACAAGTTTACTTTGGCTTACCGTTCCTGAGGAAGGAGCATCCGTTGTGTCAGGGAGGCAATACAATAAGCAGCAGTCACAGTGGCAGGAGCATGAAGCTGAGAGCTCACCTCTTCAAACACAAGAGCAAGGGTTGCATCCTGCAGAGCTGCAGGGTTGACCTCCCTGAGGCATCCAGAAAAGGAAGACAGGATAGCCACACAGTCACACAGAAAAGTTGTAAAGCTGTCATCAGTTAGAGTGGACTTTCCGGTAGAAAAGCTACAGCCCCTGGAAGATCAGCATGTATTTTATATAGAGCTGAGCATGGAGACAGAGTTGTTGAACAGAGTAGAACAAGAAGGCAGAGTTCTTGCATCCAGAATAACAAGGAGGCGGGTTACGGTATACAGTCAGATCAAGGAGTCCAGTTTAGCTAATTTCAGTTGAAACAGCTCTGTAGGGGAGCAGTCTTCAGACTGTAAATATCTAGGGGCAGAAAAACAATGATGAACATTGCAGTCACACGCTATCAAGATGTGTACGTGGATAAGGACGGAAGGCTTTGCCATTTCCCATGGGTTAAAGCATTGGGGGTTCCTTGACATAGCTGTGTCCATGTAATGAGCACACATCATTCAGTGCTTACTCTGCTGCCTATACACAGAGAAGGAACTAGAAGTGGAGTCAGGATGTAAAATTATCAAGGCCTATCCTTAGTGATGTACGTCCTCCAGCAGTCTCAAACCTTGACCTTCCCTAACAATGCCCGCTGGGGACCAAGTGTTCCAATAATTGAACTTACAGGAGATACTTCTCATTCACATCACTGTATTTATACTACTTCCTTGCTTCTAACTATAGACCTTGATAGTTAGATCCGGGTTGGTAATGCAAGTATATACATGGATTGTTCCTGGCAATCTGAGAATACTGAAATTTTAAAAATTGGGTGTCTGTTGGCTTTTCTGTGGCACCCTTATGTACAGTCTTGTCACTTCGGATCTTTGGGAGAGTATGTATATCAGGATTTTGGAATTCAAATGTTAAATTTTCTGAGGAGAGAGTTCCACAAAAAAAACACCTCAAGTATCAGTGACACACTTGGAAGGATGCAGAGCGAAAATGGAGCACAATAAAGGGAAATGGGAGGGAAGAGATGTTGGTGATGTTTCACACATAGTTGGAAGTTGAATTCTTACAGACAATTGAGGAAGTGTTTATTGGAGGGTTTTTAATTCGTTTGAACTAATTATTTATATTTATTTAGTGTGTGTGTGTGTGTGTGTGTGTGCGCATGTGAACATGTCATGCATCTGGAACTTGGAGGACAGCTTGCAGTAGTTGATTATCTCTTTCTACCATGTGGATTCTGAAACTTGGACCCAGGTCCACAGAGCTATCTCGCTGGCCCTTCAATTTGTTTTTAGACTCTACATGAAGATAGCTATAAAGTTAACTAAAGAACAAACACATTGGAATAAAAAAATAATCTCTACAAATCCTGCCTAAAGCAACACCATGAGTGAACTAGTATTAAACTTGGAGTACTTTTTTAAAACTCAGTTGACCAATAATAATTATCATAGTACCCATGAAAGAGGTTATAGAAAGCACCACATAATATCCCTGTAATATCTCACATGTAGACCCATGGTCCATATACTTCCCTGTTAGAAACAAGTACTTGTCAATTACCTATAAAACAGGGCTTGGTAACTTCTAAAATAAATATTAAAGTAAACCAAATTAATAACATAAATATGTTTAAGAAATGATGATGATAATAATAATATATACATACATAAAAATATGAGTCATAGAATTAAAAACACTTTACAATATGGTATGCAAGACCATGATGTCCAAGAGCTTTAGAGAGTCTGATCTAGTGAATTCAATGCTGGAGTGGCTAAGACAGAAAGCTTTCTACCGGACTTGGAAAATACCCAAATCTACTTTAAGAAGTCTAAGTTTTCCAATTTGGCTGCCTCCTCTAACTACATCTGTTCTAGGACTTCAGCTATCATTCAACTATTTGGAACTAACTTGGCAATTTCTTAAGCATAACACAATGTAATCAGAAGTATTCAACTTTGGTATTTCAAAAGTCATTGTCTCCTCATAGAATAAATGGAATTTGATAGTGTCCTGAATATCATGACAGATGGGCTCGTCATTTCATAGCAGATGGTGAGATGATTAGGCTAAACTCTGAAATTTTAAATACCAGAATATGAACATCTAACCAACAGCTAACGACATTGAAAATACCCTTTTAGAAAGCTTGAATTTTGAGGATATAACTGTATAAAATTAAAATATTCTTCAACTCTGGGAAAACTTAAATTTTCCCTTGAGGAGTATAGCCTTTCCTGTGTGATAGGTAGAGACTTAGTTAGCCTGGGTATTACCTAGATTTGTTATCTACAAATACATAACTCAGATCCTTGGTCCATGAAGGTGGGCTCATGATATCTTCTTCATGCATTTTGAGGTATAGCTTAATGACTGAGCACTCTGGAAGGTACTATACATGCTACTGGAGAAGAAAAATACATCAATCTCATCCAAGTTAGAATGCTTAGAGCACATAAAACACTTAATTACTTTCCATTTACTACAACTCCCTTTCTTAATGACTAATAATGGAATGACTCAACATTTCTAGCTGAATAGAAAATAAAATTTTTACAAATGTTTACTTATTTTTCTAGACAAAACCTTTTTTAAAAGTGTATTCCAAGAAACAAAAGGTACCAATGATTGAAAAATATGTTTATAAATACATTAACATGCAAGCATAAATGTGCTACTATCATATAAAAACAATCTTATCTTTTCAATTGTATTTACATTCCTGTAATAATTATTTCATTTGTTCCTCATTTTTATTAAATAAAGCAGAATTATACCCACAAGTAGTACACCTACTATTGAACTCAGTTTAGTTTCTAAAAGAGCTAAAATTAGAGCAGCCATATAATCTGGCTATACCACTCCTAGGCACATACACAAAGATTTCCTATCCTGACACAGACACACTGGCACATCCATGTTTGTTACTTTTCTATTCATATTACCAAGGAAACTGAACCAGCCTAGAGGCCCATCAGTAGATCACTGGACAATGCACATGTGAAGCCTATACACAATGCGTATACTTACACACATGTGAAACTCATACACAATGGAATTCTACTCAGCACTAAAGAAAAATGAAGGTATCAAATTTGTGAATAAATGAGTGGTTCTAGAATGTGTCACATGAATCAAGGTGACACCAATTCAGGAAGAGAAAAAAATTCACATTTTACTTCATGCTCTCTAGTTTGTACTGCGTGTGCGTGTATGTGTGTGCGTGTGTGTGCGTGTGTGTGTGTGTGTTTATAAGTATATAAATGAGGAATTAAATGTAAGTAATGCAAAAAGACTACAGGGAAGACCAAGAAGAGGGAGAAAAAGTTATTGAGGAAGGAGGCTAGCACACATGTAACATGACAGGAGGTGGAGGAAAAATATAAGGAGGGGAAAAGGGAGAGGGTGGGAGAGATAAGGAAAAATCTATTAAAGCAAATTGTTGGGAGGTGTGGAGGGAGGGGAAGCTGTAGTCGAGAAGTGATTCATGAGAGAGGAATAAATATAAAAAAAAATAAAAACTAAAGAAGAAAAAAGAAAGCCCTTCCTTTTTATACTGGTGTATAGTACTGCAATGGGAGTAGCTATTTTTTTTTTTAAATAATTGTGGAGAAGACAACATGGAGTGATGGGAGCACTGTGTGAAGATCGAGGTAGAATTTGGTAAGAGCCACCATCGCACGAAATAGCACATCTCATTTTGGAGATTGCTATTGTCCTTACAGTACACACGGAACAAGACTGGGGATTACTTTTCTTCACTATGGTGATATGTTACCTAGGCACCTGAAAGACTGGAAACTTCCCACAGTTTAAACTTTATGACACTCCCAAATTAGGATAATTATCTCAAATATTTCCTTTATAAACAATCATAAAACCACACCAACCAGTGTTAGGATATTTACTTAACTCTCAAACATATATCAGAAAACTGAAGAACAGAAAAGCCTATTGTCTTTGCCAAGATAATTTCCCTATTTCTATGATCTTTTCATTCTGACCTTCCACAGTTTCTTATTATAATTTCTCATCTGTTATGAAATGACTACTTGTGGAAAAAAAGTGCTTTAATTTCACTTCACCTGAGAATTTCTTACTCCTGCTGCTGTTGGTTTGGTTTTTGTTTGTTTGATTTTCGATTTTTTTTGGTTTTTTGCTTCTTTACTCTGGCTCTTCAGGAGGCCTGCCACCCAGCTCCCAAGTAAATCACACACAGAGGCTTATTATTACTTATAAATATCTGACTTTAGCTTGGCTTGTGTCTAGCCAGCTTCTCTTAAATTATCCCATCTAACATTTGCCTCTGGGCTTTTATCTTTCTCTATTTCTGTATAGCTTTCTTTCCTTCATACCTGTTTCTGCCGTGTAGTTGAATGGCTGTCCGGTGGAGTCGTCCTCTTGTGTCCTCTTTCTCTTGCTCCTCAATCCTCTCTTGCTTTTTCTTTTATTTGTTCTCTTTTCCTGGCAGCCCTGCCCATCCCTCTCTTGCCTGGCTATTGGCCATTCAGTTCTTTATTAGACCAATCAGGTGTTTTAAGCAGGCAAAGTAACACAGCTTCTCAGAGTTAAACAAATGCAGCATAAAAAGAATGCAACACAGCTTTGCATCACTAAACAAATATTCCACAGCATGAACAAACGTAACACATCTTAAAAGTAATATTCTACAACACCCCAGCCATTTCTGAAGGTTCTTTTTGACAGGTATAAAAGTATAGCATTCTAGGTTAGGAGCTTTTTGTTTGTTTTGGTTGGTTTTGTTTCATTTTGGTTTTTTGTTTGTTTGTTTGTTTTTTGTTTTTTTCAAGACAGGGTTTCTCTTTTTAGTCCTTGGTGTCCCAGAACTCATTTTGTAGACCAGGATGGTCTTGAACACAGAGGTCTACAGGCCTCTGCCTTTTGAGTACTGGGATTAAAGTCATGTGCCACCACCGTCGGCTAGGTTAGGAGACTTTTAAGCACTGGGGAAATGTTGTGTTTTTTACTTCTTATGCCTATCATTTCTGATGAGAAATCTGGTGTCACTGAGTTACTTTTCCACATAACTAAAATGCCATGTCATTTCTTCCTCTCTGCTCTCACTAACTTGTCACTGTAGTTAGCTTTGAGAGTTTGACTGTGATGTACCCTGGCTTACAGTTCCTGGAGTTTGCACTCTGTAGGGCTCACTCAACTTAAATCTTTAAATTGCACCTTTATTCAATTTGCAGATGGGGTTTCAAGAAACCATTATTTTTGAAATAATTTTTCCAGCCTCACCTTTTTGTCTCTTCTTTGTGATTCTGTTGGTGGAATTTATATTTTGTGAGTGATGTAATTTCTATTATTTTATAGCCAAATTCATTTGTATACTATTTTCTACTATCCAGTTTACATACTGAATTTTTCTTGGTTTATTATAGATACTATTCTACTTTTTATCTTTTAATTATTCTTTATATTTTCTGTTTCATTTCTGAAACTTGTTATAATGTTCTAGGTTTGCCAATAACTAATTGACCAATAAGAATGATGTTCATTTAATACAATTTATGCACAAGTTTTGAAATTTTGTATATACTCTGAAGTGTTTATCACATTCAAGCTAACCAACAAATTCACTAGTTCATGTGGTTACCTTTGTGTGTGAAGACATCTACAACCTACTCTTATTACATACTTCAAACTTTATTTATTTCAAATATTTATTGTTTGCTCTTTGAAGAATTTATGAGATATTGTTTTAAAATCTTTATCTGATAAGTTTACTAAATAATACTTTACTATCTATAGACATGAATAGTTATTGATAAAAATTTACTAAACTGAGTTTTTGTACATATTTAGAAATACATTAATACATATCTACATATGTGTATATAAAAACAATTAATTTAAAAAAAGAGGGTATGAATTTGAAGCGTGCCAAAAGGAAGGGTATATAGAAGGTTTTGGAGGAAAGAAAATGAAGAGAAGGGAGAAATCATATGGTCATATTATAATCTCAGAAAATGAAAGTTTTTTTAAATAAAAAAATGGTATATTATTTGTATTTTGATAAATACATCTTGCCTAATGACCAGAGGCAAAGCCAAAGCCGATAGAGGTCAAGCAGTGGTGAATTACACCTTTAATCCTAGAATTTGGGAGACAGAGTCAGATGGATCTCTGTGAGTTCAAGGCCACCCTGGGCTACACAAGATCAATGTAGAAACAACTCCAGGTGGTGGTGGCTCACATTTTTAATTCCAGTCCTAGGGTGTTACATGTCTTTAATCCCAGCACTAGAGGGAATATATAACGGGAGAGAGACTTAGTCTGCTTAGTTTGTGGTCACCCAGCCTTGGTAGAGGTAAGACTTCTCTAATGGCTTGGTTGCTTTGCTTTTTTGGTTTTGGGGTTGAATTCCAATTTCTGTCTCTGGGTTTTTATTATTCATACTACAAAATATTAAGTTTAATTTTTGAGAATGAGGGAAGAAACTACATGCCCTTTTATTACTAAGTATTTAAAGTCATACAGCATCATTTCTAATGAATCCTACTTGTTGATATATTTATAAACCCATACTGATTCAACATTAGGAGTCAAAGACCCCATTTTTAATCTGAAAGTATAACATAAAGTGCATATACACAGCTTAATGACCATATGTTATACTGAATCTTTATAGAAACCTGAATTTTGTTAAATAAATTTTTCTTACATAGAAAGTAGTATACAGATGTTAAAGAATTAGTTTGTTAGTTCTCAGTGGGTAGCAAAATCGAGATTTGGACCCTTGCTTGTGCTTAAAGCCCCTGCTATTATTTATTAGTGCCACACTGCCATTTTAACTGTTTCATAAATTAAAAGAGCTTTCCCTTTCATCCACATGTTCAGAGAAATACTTTGAAAAACAAACACACTAACACAGTGTAAGTTCCACTTCATGGCCAACCTTGTAGAGGTAGGACTGAGGCACATGCTTAATTGTAGTCAAGATACATTTTATGACATCACCGTGACATCCCAAATGATAAATTCTAGGGGAAGAACCGCTTAGCTCCAGCTCAACCTGTGCAATTTGAGAACATGAGAAGCATGAGCACTCAGCAAGCCTTAGCAGATTCCAGGCACAGCAGCGTGCTAGCAATGCTTGGAAGAATGAGCATCAATATTATTTGTTTACATCACTCTGCACCCTTGAACAAAATATTTTATGTTGTTGCATTGTTTAACTCTGAATGCTGTCCACCCAAGTCAAATAAGCTATCAGTAAATACTTGTGTGTTGAATGAATAATTACACTAATAAATCAATGCATTTCCTTTTAGGCACTTTGCCTAATGGAGGATGGTGTGCGGGATAAATCAGGATGTGTTTTCACCAACTAGCTATTTTCCCTGACAAATGAAGATACAATAAACCAAGAAAAAAATTAAAAGAGGTGATCTCAATTAAAACTCTACTATGATTAATTATTAGCTCGATTTTTCCATGAATTTACTCTGGAGAAATAATCTTTGTACCTACACACATTGCAATGTGAAAGGATAAATTTTTGGATGAAAAATGAATTTAAATTATATAGATAAATGTTTGAAATCAGTACACTGCTATAAGAAATGATCATAACTGTGGATCCAGAGGACTTGAAAACTCTTCCAGGCCTCCCCAGAGCTCAAGTGAAACAATTTTTGGCAGAATTTGTCTCAATCAGTGATTAGAACATTGCACATACTTAATACATTTTTATTAATATTTTAATTAAAGATGTTTTATTCATTACTTTGGAAAGAAATTGGTCTGTATTCCCTTGATAGTTAAAAAAAAGATATACATATTTGAATTCAATTCACAGCAACCCTGCACATAGCACCTGGTACTGCTCATCAACACAGTACCCATTTTTTTTCTCTTGAGACAGCTTTTTGAACATGGAACAGCTAGCAAATCCTGCCAAGACAACTGTGGCTCCCTTTCCTGACACCTAGGCAAGCTTGTCTCCCTGTGATTTTATCCTGCTAATGCTTTATGGCTGGAGAAAAATGAGAAGCCACCTTTCAGGAAAGAAAGCAGCCAGGATCTTCTGCTTTAATTGTAACCTTTGGTTCCAGTATTTTATCATTCACATGAATAACACACACTGTGATTGGTTCTAGATAATCGTGCCAGGTCCGTTCCCAGCCCTTTCAATGTCAATACACAGTAGTCATCACACTTATCTGTTCCAACACCTTGCGTGTGCCCAGTGGCTTCTTTGGAATGACTAATTTTATTTTATTCAGTTCAATTTGAATAACTTTCATTTTAGAAGAAAGAAGAAGAATATTTAATGTGTTGGAATTCTAAGACTTTATGCCATTGTAGGCAAAGACGATGGACTGATGGAGACAAAGGAACTTTATTTAGATCATTTATTGTAGTGAAAGGGGAGCGGGCCTGCTTTTCATCCCACCCGGCTCCTGCATGGCTAGCTT